>JADRCH010007488.1:2731597-2744447 GCA_019843965.1 Rhynchomys soricoides | reverse complement strand
GAGAGAGAGAGAGAGAGAGAGAGAGAGAGAGAGAGAGAGAGAGAGAGTAGAGGCCTGCCATGAGCACAAGGAGTGAGAAGGGGGAAGGGAATGGGGAGAGAGGTGGTAAGGGGCAAGGGGACAGAGCTGGAGCAAGAAGACAACAGCAAGAGAGAGAGAGGAAGGGACAAGCAGCTCCTTTTATAGTGAGTCAGGCACACCTGGCTATTGCCAGGTAACTGTGGGGCAGAGTATAGACTAAATGCAAACACTAGGAGCATCTTATATTGTGACTAGGCAAGGCAGTCCAGTTAGGGGGAAAGGATGTGAAGGCAGGCAACAGAGTCAGATACGCCCCTGATCCTGCTTGTTAGGTTGTTGTTTGATATTCTTTTCTGGTCCAACCTATTTGGTGTTCTGTAAGCTTCTTCTATGTTTATAGCCATTTCCTTCTTAAAGTTAGGAAATTTTTCTTCTATGATTTTGATGAAGATATTTTCTGGACCTGAGAATCTTCTCTTTCTTCTACTACTATTTATTTTTAGGTTTGGTCCCCAGTACCAGTGGGCCTCTAAGAAAGCAAGTGGGGTTGTAAACTCTAAAATGGAGTCCAGGGATGGGGTGCAGTTTAAGGGTGATGTGTCTGTTTTAAGGGAATATTGTAGGCAAAGGCTTCATACAAGACCATAACTTGTTGTTCTTGGTACATTCAGGCTTCTGGAAATTTGATCAGTTATGATGTGGGAAATTGAGCACAGGGTATGGGCTGCACATTACAGTGGTTGGGGATATTTTTAGGGGAGGTGGTGGGCAGAGGATTGAGGGGGAACGTCCCTGTAAGGAACGTCCCTGGTGTCTTTGGTACTGGCAGGCCTCAAGGAAGGCAGGCAGAGTTGTGAGGTAGGAAATGGGAGCCAAGTATGTGTTCAATTTGCCTCTGTTGGGAGTGCTTTCAGGTGAGTTGGCTTACAGGGTCTTATAGGAGTGTCTTACCAGGAGTACATGGTGCTATCAAAGGAGGGCAAACATACTTGGGGGGCTGAAAATGAAGCAGAGGGTTCAGTGGTCACCCTATGTATTCCTATCGTCTCCGACTTTCTGTTTTATTTTTTCTTATACTTAGCCATAAACCTATAATTGATCACTTTAAGTTGTTATATTCAGGGTGATTACAGTTCTATTTTTATCAGTTTCTCACATTTTAACTTTTTTCTTACTTGTGCACGTCTTTTAATCTATAGCCTTCTACTGAGTAAACTAAGTTTTCCTTATTTATTTATTTCTCTCAGTGTTAATTTTGAGTTTAGTCTATCTCTAAACTATCTCTAGTATTTATCTTTTACATTTTCTTATTTTATTTGTGGGTATTTAGTTATTTTGTTTTATACTTAACGTTAGAGCCACTTTTTGTGCATCTACAAATTTAGCTTTGGTTGAGTTGTGTCCTGTTCTTTGAAGCTCATAGGTCATGGATATTTTTTTCCTATTATTGAATAGAGACTTTATTCACATAGTATGTTCTGATTACAATTTCCTTTTGCTTTATCTCTCCAATTTCTTCTCAACCTTTTCTCCCATCTGGACTTATCCCATTTCTATCTCTTATTCTAAAACAAACAGGCTTCTAAGGGAGAAAAATAAAAAAAAATAAAAATAAAAACAAAACAAAACACATTAGAAAAGAACAATACAATCAGAAGTAAAAGACCCCCCCAAAAAACAAGAAAAGAAAAGGACCAAAACCAGATATAAACTAACAGACTCACCCTTCAGCATACTCAAGAATTCCTTACAAACATTAAAGAGGAAGACATAATATATACACAAAGAATCTAAGAATCTGTAGGGTAAAAAAAGGATATATATAAATATATATATGTGTGTGTGTGTTTTATATATATATATATATATATATATATATGTATATATATATATATGTGATATATATTGCTATGACATGACATTAAGAAACAAGGCACTTCCAATGATGCAGTTTGAAGTTTGAGTTCATTTTCTGTTGGCCATCTACTGCTAGGCATTCAGCCTACCTTTAAGAGTTAGATTAATGCCTTATTTGGCATTAACAGGAGGAGAAGCATTTGGTTCTGTGGAGGTTTGATGTCCTACTGTAGGGGAATGCTAGAGGGATGAGGTGGGAGTGGCTGGATGGAGGAGCACCCTCTTAGAGGCAAAGGGTAGGGGAATGGGATGGGGTGGTTGTGGAGGGGAGACCAGGAAGTGAGACATTTACAATGTAAATAAAATTATAACCAATTAAAAAACAATAGGAAAAATTAAATATGAGTTCAGAAAAAATAAATAAATAAAAGATTACTTTGTTTCTCCAGTGAAACTCTCTTGGAGAAAACCAAATTTTCATTTGGAATTGTGTATCAGGTGGAGATAACTTCTGGGTTAGGGATGGGTACATGTGTCCACTTCTCCTTTCAACTTTAGAACTCTATCTTGTGTAGATGCCTGCAGGCCTTGTGCATGCTGCCTCAGCTTCTGGTAGTTCATATATACTTCATTCCTGTAGTTTTAAAAAAACTTTATTTTGGAGACCTTCATAGCATTTTGCTCCCAAACTCTCTGCCTCTCTCTCCACATGGGTCTCCTGAGTCATGAGAGGAGGGATTTGATGGAGACATTCAATCGAGGGCTGAAGGTTCCAGGATCTCTCATTTTTTAAAGAATTTATGGCTGTAGGTATTTCTTTTTGTTCCTATATGCTGGATGATAAAGCTTCTCTAATAATGACAAAGCAAGGCACTGATCTATGAGTGTAGACGAATGTCAGTAGAAATCATTCTATTGCTACATTTTTTTTTAAGCTTAGAACAATGGAATTTTGTTTTGTTTAGAAGTCCATGGGCTATCTAGTTTCCCTGTTGCCCAAACATCTTGTGAAGTAGGCCTAGTGTCAAATCAGATATTGGTTGGTTACTTGCACAAACTTTGTGCAACCATTGCCTTGCTTATCTTGCAGGCAGGACACCATTGTAGATCTAAGGGTTTGTAGCTATCTTAGTGTTTACATTTCACCTTTTGTACAGTACAGAGTACCTTCCCCTACCAAATGTACTAGCATGTAAGAATGAAGGTTCTACATAAGTAATAACTGGACTGCTCTCTGTTCAAGGAGTTGATTCGGTGTTATATTCAGCAATGGGGCCTTGCCATGAGGTTGTAAAAAGCAACTTAGTGCCTTGGCAGCAGATTGTTTTGTTTGGGGTTTCCCATAGGGCCCATTGGGTTACCTCATATTTAGATAAAACCCAATCCAGGTACTGGAAGCTTCATTTGGTGTCAAAAGATACACATAATGTTATGTCTCTCCCGTTACTTGGTGATTTCATTTAGATCACCTTCACTTGTACATATTTTCAGAGGTTTCTACTGAATTATGTTTTAATATACTCCTCAAATTATTCTTAATATTATTAGCTGCTCACTAAATTTTTTCCTTATGTCCACCTTCCTTCCTCCTTTCAATTTGATTCTCTGATTTCATTCCTCCTTTCCATCTATCCATAACAATCTATTTCATTTCCCTTTTTCTAGGGAGATCTATCTGGTTCTACTAACCTCTTACTCTATACCTAACCATTGTGGTTCTTTGGGTCTTTGGATTGTAGCTTGTGTATTGTTTACTTACCAAAACAGTTAATGTACATAGACACTCTGAAAAGTGATCTCTTATATTGAACACATCCTACAAATGTCATAATATTTTGTCATATATATATATTTCTGTTTCAGTTTTTGAAAACATGTATTTTCTAAATATTTGAAATATTTTAAAGTCATAGTTTGATAATAGATCATCATTAATGGAATTTTTAAAAATCATGTAAAATGATTCAGAGTCAGAACTTTTTATCTGCGTTACATGCCTATTTACTGTTCTGAACTGAAGAACACCATGCTAGCCATTTAAAATTGTTTATAGTTGGGCATTTTATTACAGAAAATCAAAATGCAACAGACTGTCTTGTAGCCTTTAAGCATGCCTGATAGAAATAATTTTGAGCATGTAATTGACAATGCCCTTGATTGAAGAGAACTTTTAACTTAGGGTAAAAGCAAGAAAAAGAATAGAGTGCTCAAATTCAAAAATAAATTGCATTTTTGGAAATATTTGTATTTTTCTGACCTACAAAATAATAAGTACTGGTTCTGTTACCTGCAATTACCATGTGGGTGTGTTTTATTCATTAGGATACCATTACAATTTGAAATTTTAATATAGAATTTGTCCTCTGAGTTGTGCTGTTTACCAACATTTTGACTGCAAACATCATTTTTAACTTTTCTTGCCCTTAGTTGAGGTTTTGGGTTTATTTATTTATTTATTTTTTGTATAGCAAAAGTAACAATGTTTTCCCTCAGTACAACAGAGAATTGCTCTGAAATTTAAAAAATGAAAGATAGTGCTTTTTTTTTTTTGGTTGTAGATTATTATACAAATGTAAGGAACTATAACTAAACAGAACATTAACAAAAAAGTGGAATGTTATTTTGTCATGGTACACATGAGTCATGTTGCTTGGTATGAAACACATAAATTTAGAATATATTGAAGATACTCAGTGTCTTCTAAACACAATCCATTTGAAGTAGAATAATGATGAAACCTGAAGAAAACATCAATGTAACAAGGACAAAGGTCATTTTTGACTGCTTTATAATTTATAATTGATATAAAAACCTTGGGATGGCACTCATTTCATATAGACTGCAAATCTAGGCAGATCAAAATCTGGGGACGAATCTATATTTAGAAAAATTCTATTTTATGTTGAAGAGTGAGCAAGAAGATTTTCCCTCTAATATCCTGCTACTAGAGAAGCCAGATGCAAAGTAAACTGGATCAAAGTGATCAAACAATAATGGTACACATAGCAAAGAAGAGCAGTACTTTTAATATTCTATAATTCCTGATTAGTTCCTTATATTCTAAGTCTCTGATCCAGTGATTAAATGAATTTCAAGATTTTTAATATTTATTTATTATACCATATTTTATAATTCTTGATTAGTTAAACTTATAATATTTAATCTTAATTTGATGAAGTTTTTGGATATAATACATTCAGAGTTAATAGTTACTGTGTCTGAATTGTGTGAAAAATTATTGCCTATTTTATGGCTTGCATCTGAAATGTTATCTTCAGGATCATATTTGAATACTTCTTTCTTGGCTGTGGCAGTTTGCAGGAAATATAATACTATCAGAAGATGGTGCTTTCCTGTGAGAAGCCATTAACTAAAACTGGGCCTTTGAGTATTGGTCCCTGGTTCTTCCCTCTCTTTGCCTGCTGGTCCAATGTTATGTGAACCTGTTTTTGTTACTAAGAACTCCTCCATGTTTTCCATACCACAATGAAATGAGACACTCAAAATCCATGAGTCAAATTATGTTGTTGTCAGTCTTTTAGGTTACTTTGTCAGATATTTTATCACAGTCACACAAAAATAAACAAACATGTCCACAATGTCTAATTAAACCTCTATAAAAGCTCTGTGAGATAGCATTGCTATTCTCATTTTACCCATAAGCAAATTGGAGCTAATGGAAATTCAATAAGATTTTTGATTCTTGTTCTAATGATACAGTAAAATGTAAATATTATTATAGAATATTCAAATTGATTTCAGTTTCAGTAATTGAGACAAAGTTAAAATATGAGCAATTCTTCAAAATACTTTCATATTTTACTCATAGAATATTAAGAAATGTCGATGGGGTTTAATTTCAGAGGAAATGGCTGAACTTCAAGACACTTATATCAGCTATATTTCCCACTCATTAAAAGAATCCATGGAAACCACAAGAAACAGGTTTTATTTTAAGTATGAGTTCTGACTGCTTGTCAGTCAGTGTCTGAAACATTGTATTGAAAAAGCTACCTACAGAAGAAGTCATGTCCAGACTTGGAACAAAAGAGTAATCAATTACTGATAATTGATGGCATATGTGTCTAGTTCCTGTCATCATAGAACAAGATTTTTATTGCCTACATTTAATTTTTATTGCCCAGATTGGAATCAGCAGTAGCTAGTCCATTCCTCTTGAGAGGAAACATGAATTTGACTTCACCATTTCCTACAGTTCATTCTGAAAGGAAGTTAATGGGATGGGAACCTAAGGGAAGTATTTTATAGAAAAGAAACAATCATGAAAGGGTGACAAGAGAAATGGGAGGAAAGATGGATACTTAATCATGCTTTACTCATCTCATGATATGACCAACACAGCATTATTTTAAAAACACCAAAGGGCTCATCTGAGAGAGATCTTGGATGGCTTTATTACTGGTTCACTTGTGTTTTCAGTGTTATATAAGTACCAAAAGGATCATAAAATGAAAATTAGAATATTAATTAGACTAGGCTTCTATTTGAGCAATGAAATTGCTTTATAGTCTTTGCTAAGACTAAAGGAATTTAATTTGAACACTGTGGTTTGCTAAAGTAAAATCAGGAATGTCTGTCTACGTCTTCATATTCAAGAAGTAAAACAGGAAAAGAAGATGTTGAGTCTAAGAGAAAGGGGTAGTGAAAAAGAGGTTAATTAAAGTTATTCCTTATTAATGATAACATTGTAAAAGAATAATGAAGTAGGTAAGATAGCAGCTTCATGTAAATATTATTTAAAAAGTAGTAACTTGTGATGAGAGTAAAGTAAAATACCCAAGTAAGAAGAATCAAAAAATGATTGTGATCAAAAGTAGTTCCACAACTTCTGTCCCAAGGAAACTACCAATAATATTACTACATTATTCGATGGCTATATTGCTTTAATTAAATGATTAGACTCACAGTTTTCCAAAGATTTATAGGTTACACCCAATACAATCTTTTAAAAATGTTTTGTTATTTGAGTAATATAAAAAGTATGTAAAATATGAAACTGAAATAATATCATTTAAGTAAAAATTGCATATGCATATGTGTATGTAACAACAATCAATTTTTTAAAAAAACTAAGAATTTGAAAGAGTGCAAGAAGAGGAATATGGGAAAGTTTGGAGAGAGAAAAAATAAGTATAATCTCAGGAAATAATTAAAATCATAAAGTCATAATAAGTGAAAATAAATATTTAGAATAAAAGCTACTATGTAAAAATGGGTTCTAGACATACCACTTCTAACTCCAAACAGATTTCAAAAGACCTAGCTCAGGAGATTTAGCCAAAGAGGTTCCATGTTTAAAGCTACTCTAAGCCATTCCACAAGAATGACAAAGCATAGTCAAATTAGGTGGGAATACAAGGTACAGCATGAAGTCAGATTTAGTTTATTTCACTATTTGTTGTACATGAGTCTGCCTTGTGTTCTAATAAGACTTGCCTCTGTAGATTTGTGACTTACTTAGGATCTCCTTGGTTTCTTCTTTCCTCATTTCAGTTGTAGAATGGAATATCTATCTAGCTCATCCCTGTTCTGTGTTTGTATTTGCAAAGTATATAACATGTTCAAATTCTGCAATCTCTTAACCAGAAAGTCAGATTACACCATATGCCAAACCTATTGTATCTTGACCTTGGACTTTCCAGCTTCCAAAATTGTGAGGAAAACATTTATGATTCAACTAAATCTCTGCTATTTTAGTTGGAGAAGACTAGACTAAAGCTTATTCAATTTATATCTACTTGATAGGTGTAAGAAGACAGATACAAAGATATTGAGTTTTCCATCATGATAATGCCTGTAAATGAAGAGTTAGGATTAAAGTCCATGTTTTACATTTCTTCATCTCACTTCTCTCTTATAATCCTATAGTGATTCTTTGAAAAAGAAGATACAGGAGACACATACAGGATCAGTAGTATAACCCAATTAACCAGGGTAGTTAAATGAGATACTAGATGAAAATGCACAAGAATTAACCATTACAAAAATTTTTACAATTAAACATTGGATTTCTTTATGCATACATAACTTATCATCTTGGAAAACTTTAGGATTTAGCCACATATAACATAAACACAAGTCCTTTAATTTTACTAGACTACTACCCTTTCCCTTATGAATACTGACATTTTCTTGATTAATTTCCATATATGGGATCTTTTTTCCAAAGTAAATGTTTCAAAATACATAATGAAATTTTTATTTTAACATTGATATGTTTCTGATCTGTCTAAACAATCAAAGAAATTATTCCTAATGATATTCTGCTATACTCATAGATCAGTGCCTTGTCCAATAATCACCAGAAGGGCTGCTTCTGGTAGCTGATGGGAGTGGATGCACAGACCCACCAGGAGACATTATGTGGACAGAGAATATATATTGGAAGTTTCTATTGGTCCCTCTCCTAGGTGCTCTAGGAGCCCCAAGGAAGATGGGGAGGAAATATTACAGAAGTCAGAGGGGATGAAGGATACCAGGAGAACAAGATTTACTGAATCACCTAAATGGGGCTCATATGGACTCACAGAGACTGAACCAGCAAGCAAAGACCTAATTGTGTCTGCACCAGGTCCTCTTCATATATGTTGTGGTTAGTAGCTTAGTGGGTTTTGGGACTCCTAACAGTGGAAGGTTTATTTCTAACTCTTTTGCCTGCTTTTGAGACTATTGTTATCCTATTGGATTGTTTTGTCTAGTCTACTTATGCGGGATTTTGTCTTGTCTTACTGCATCTTGTTTCGCCATGTTTAGATATCATCTTTGTAGGTCTGCTCTTTTCTAATGGAAGATGTCTGGGGAGTCGCTCTAGAGGAGAGATGATGTTGAGGGGGGAGCTGGGATATGTGGAAGGAGGAGAAACTATGGTCTGGATGTGTTATATGAGAGAGAAATCTATTTTCAATTAAAAAAAATAAATGATGTGTTTCTCCAAGTCCAGGACATCTGCAGTCCCTTTACTGCCATGCAGTAAAACTTTTTTCGGCACACTGAAGTATATTTTAAACCATTCTCTGCGATATAAGCCTACTCAAAGTATTTAACAAAAACACAACCTGTGAATTATTTATAATTCCCAAGGAAATGCTGCCAATGACTACATTTGTGGCGTATGGAGAGCCTTTTGGTTTGAAGAACTCTGTAAGCAAGAGCCAGGTTACAAGCCCTAAACAGAACTGTACATCTAATTTTGGTCCTATTTTTTGGAAACAGAAACATGTTCCTTTTTAGGATTTAGAAATGCTAACATTCCAACACTGTCTTTCTTGTATATCAGACCATGCCCAGTCACATCTACATCTAAACAAATCACTATGATATGTAAGGTGCAATATGGTTATTGGTTTATGCAGTTAAGTTCTCTTGCTCTAATCAACTAACTCCTGCCTTTCTTTCCAGTCATGTCCCACCAATAAGTGGAGAAGGTGAAACAGAAGCCAAAAACAGTCATAAATTATGACCTAAGGAGGACAGAGGCAGTTACTCTGATTTTCTTGAACAAATACCTGGGCACATTGTCAGTACAAATGGCCTCCTTGGAAAGGTTACATGGGAAATATAGAAGTGGGGTATTAGCTAAGCAGAAAAGGTCAGGTGTGGCTTGAAGACAGCTGTGTTTTATGGGACTGAAAATTCATTCTTGCATTGCCCTGTCCTCCTTGTTCTCCATGTTAGTGTATATACTTTCCATTCACAAACCCCACTATTACATGTCCACCTCTGAATTATAACATCAGGTAATTAACATATACAAGGTATAAGAAGATTTAAAAACAGAAAGGAAGAAAATTTATCCTATTAAGACACCAGGATGCAAGTATCTTTTAAATTTATCATTTACTAAATTTTTCTTTTATTAGAATCAAATTTCCTTTATATATGAGGAGAAATTTTCAAATGATAAATTTGTATTGCGGATAGCAGGATTTTTAGTGTTTCTTGGACTACCATTTAAATGGTGTGCTTATAGAGATTTCCAAAAGATCAGATGACAAAAGTTGTGAAAGGAACTCAGGTAGAAATAATAATGGACCCAGACCTACTCATCCAGAAACATATAGGAAAAATTCCTTCCCCCACCCATCTTCCCTTCCAGCTGAGTCCTCTGGGGTACCTCCAACTGGCCTGAGCAGCCTGCTATCCCCATTGGATCCCATTCTCCCTCCACTTCTCACCCCACCTTCATCAGACCTGTGAATCCTGAACCATACAGCCCAAGAAAACCATCAAAGGCCTGCTATGTCACAATCATTGAGGTTACATCCCCTCTCAACACCTACTACAGTAAGAAAATCCAGGGACTAAAACGATCCACATTGCTAAAAGTCCTTGAAAGAACAAAATCAACAAGATTCAGGACAATATGACATTTCCAAAGCACAGACACCCCAATACAGCTAACCCTGGATATGCTAACACACCTGAAATATGAGAAAACGAACTTAAATCCAATTTTACAAAGATTACAGTGGCTTTTAAAGAGGAAATGAATAAATCCCTTAAAGAAATACAGGAAAATACAATTAAACAGGTGAAGGCAATAAATAAAGGTGTTCAAATGGAAATAGAAGCAATAAAGAAAAGACAAACTGAGGTAATCCTGGAGATGGAAAACCTAGGGAAGAGGACAAGAACAACAGATACAACCAGAATACAAGAGATTGAAGAGAGAGTCTCAGGCACAGAAGATACAATAGAAGAAATTGATGCATCTAAATCTAAGAAATTCCTGACATAAAACATTCAGAAAATCTAAAATGGTATGAAAAGACCTAACCTAAGAATTAAGAATAACAGGAATAGAAGAAGGTGAACATGCCCAGCTCCTAGGAACAGAAAATATCAATAAAATCATAGTAGAAAACATTCACCAAAAAGAGAGGTCCATAGAACTACAAGAAGCTTCTATAACTCCAATTAGACTGGCCAGAAAAGAGAATCCTTCTACCACACAATAATCAAAACACAAAATCCACAAAACAAAGAAAGAATATTAAAAGTAGTAATGGGAAAAGGCCAGGTAACAAACAAAGGCAGACCTATCAGAAGTACACTCAACTTCTCAACAGAGACTCTAAAGGCTAGAAAGGCCTGGACAGATATCTTGAAATCTCTAAAAATTACAGATTCCAACCTAGATAAGTATACACAGCAAAACTCTCAATCACAATAAATGAAGAAAATACGATATTTCAAGATGAATTCAAATTTTATGCAATATATATCCACAAATCCAGCCATACAGAAAATACTAGATGGAAAAACTCCAACTGAAGGAGGATAACTATGTCCAAGAAAATACAAGAAATAATTCCATACAACAAAAAGCAGGGGAAGAACATCAAACATACTAACACCACCAATATCAAAATAACAGGAAGTAACAATCACTGGTCATTATGAACTCTCAACATCAATGGGCACAATTCCCTAATAAAAAGACACAGGCTAACAGTAGATGTGAAAACAGGATCCATCATTCTTCTGCATACAAGAAACACAACTCAGTAATAAATGTAGACATTACCTCAGAATAAAGGGCTGGAAAAGAATTTCCAAGCAAAAGAACCAATGAAGCAAGCTGGAAGAGCAATTCTAATATCTGATAGAATAGACCTTCAACAAAAAATTCATCGAAAGACACAGGCCAGGACCCTTCATACTCATCAAAGGAAAAATCTACCAAGATAATATTTTGGATATCTAGGCCCCAAAGACAAGGGCACCCACATTTGTAAAAGAAGTTTTACTAAAGCTTAAACTGCACATAGAACCCTACACATTAATATTGGGAGATTTCAATATCCCATTCTCACCAATTGACAGGTCATCCAGACAAAAACTATACAGAGAAATAACCAAACTAACCAATATTGCAAAACAAAAGTCCCTAACAGACATTTAAAGAATAATTCATCCAAACACAAAACAATGTACCTTCCTCTCACCACCTCATGGATCCTTCTACAAAATCAATCATATACTTGGTCACAGGAAACTTCAAGAGACACAAGAAAATTGAACTAACACCTTGTATCTTATCAGACCACCATTGATAAAGCTGGACTTCACCAAAAGAAATGCCAGAATGCACAAACACTCATGGAAAGTGAACAAATCTCTACTCAATGTTCTCTGGTTCAGTGAAGAAAGACATTGAGGACTTTCTAGAATTCAATGAAAATGAAGATATACATACCCAAATTTATGGGACACAATGAAAAAAATGCTAAGAGAAAAGTTAATAGCAACAAGTGCTTCCATAGAGTAAATAGAAAGTTCTCATACCATCAATTTAAAAGCACACCTGAAAGCTCTAGAAGAAAAATGCAAACACACCAAAGAGGAGTAGAAGTCAGGAAATTCTCAAAACCAGGGCTGAAATCAATCAGTTAAAACCAAACAGAACAATACAAAGAATCAATAAAATCAAGAGCTGGTTCTTTGAGAAAATCAATAAGATAGCAAAACCTTTAACCAAACTAAACAAAAGACAAAGAGACAGTATTCACATAAATCAGAAATGAAAAGGGAGATATAACAAGAGACAGTGAAGAAATTCAACCCACATCCTTTTGTTCTGTGACTATAGAAGGTCTGTAACAACTAACACTATTTAGCTTCCTACTTAGGTCAACTAGAATTCATGTTTTTTGGCTGTGATCCTTTCCTTGGCTGTGAATAAACATTAATTTATTCCATTTGAAATAAAAAGAATGTTAAGTCTTACTTCAAAATCCTGAACTCCAAAGAATTGGAGAATCTTAATGAAATGAATGATTTACTAGACAGACAACACATACCAAATTTAAATCAAGATGAGGCAGAGTATTTAAATAGCCCTTAACCTCAAAGGAAGTAGAATCAGTCATTAAGTCTCCCAACCAACAAAACAGTAAAAGGAAAAAGGAAAGGAAAGGAAAGGAAAGGAAAGGAAAGGAAAGGAAAGGAA
>JADRCH010007488.1:2708482-2731587 GCA_019843965.1 Rhynchomys soricoides | reverse complement strand
GGAAAGGAAAGGAAAGGAAAGGAAAGGAAAGGAAAGGAAAGGAAAGGGCCCAGGAACAAAAGGGTTTATTTCACAATATTGCCACACCATCAAAGAGCTAAAACCAATACTTCTCAAACTATTCCAGAAACTGGAATAGAAACAACATTGACTGGAACAGAAAGAACATTGACAAACTCATTTTATGGAGCCAGAGTTTCCTTGGTACATAAACTACCCAAAGACTCAATGAAGAAAGAATTTCAGACACATTTCTCTTATGAACACTGATGCAAACGTACTCAATAAAATACTTGCAAACCAAATCCAGGAACACATCAAAAATATCATTCACCTTGATCAAGTAGGCTTCATTACAGGTATTCAGGGAAGGTTCAATATATGAAAATCCATCAACATAATCCACCATATAAACAAACTGAAAAAAAAAAAAAGGATCATCTCTTTAGGTGCAGAAAAGGCCTTTGAAAAGAATCTAACACCCCTTCATGTTAAAATGCTTAAAGTGATCAAGGATACAAGGCACATACCTAAACATAATAAAAATAATATGCAGCAAAACAATAGCCAACATCAAGTTAAATGGAAAGAACATTAATGTAACCCCATTAAAATTGGGGATAAGACAAGGCTGTACATTTTCTCCTTACCTATTCAATATAGTACGTAACAGTCTATCTAAAACAATAAGAGGACTATAGAAGGTCAAATGGATACAAATTGTAAAGGAAGAAGTCAAAGTATCACTGTTTCTGATAGTAAGCAAGTATACATAAGCAACCACCAATATGATACCATTATATAATTTTACAAATGATAAAGAGACAGAGAAAGAAATTAGGGAAACAACACCCTTTACAATAGTCAAGAATAACGGGTATAACTCTAACCAAACAAGTGAAGACCTATGTGACAAGAACTTCAAGCTGCTACAAAAAAAAAAAAAAAAATTGAAGAAGATATCAGAAGCTAGAAAGACCTCCAATACTCATGGATTGGTAGGACTAACATAGTGAAAATTGCCATTGTACCAAAAGCATGTTACAGATTGAATGCAACTTCCATCAAAATCCCAACACAATTCTTTACAGACCTTGACAGAGCAATTCTCAACTTCACATGGAAAAAAAAATAACTCAGGATATCTAAAACAATCCTAAAATAGAAAAGAATTTGGGGAGGTAATACCATCTCTTACCTCATGCTGTACTACAGAGCAATAATAATTAAACCTGCATTGTATTGTTGTAGAAGCAGGCAGGTAGACCAGAATAATTAAATTGAAGACCCTGAAATAAACCTATAAAACCATGGACGATTAATCTTTGAAAATGAAGACAAAACCATACAATAGAAATAAAAAGAAACCACCTTTAAAAAATGGTGCTGGTGCAACTAGATGTTTGCATGTAGAAGAATGAAAATGGATTCACATCTATCACACTAAATGCCAAGTGGCTCAAAGACCTCATCATAAAATCACATACACTAAATCTAATAGAACAAAAAGTGGGGAATAGCTTTGAACTCATTGGTACAGGAGACAACTTCTGGAAGAGAACATCAGTGGCTCAGGCTCTAAGATCAACAGTTGATAAGTGAGACTTCATGAAACTGAAAAGCTTCTATAAGGCAAAAGTTACTGTCATCAGGACAAATCTGCAACCTACAGATTAGTAAAGGATCTTCAGCAACCCAACCTCTGACAGAGAACTAATATTCAAGCTATATAAAGAACTCAAGAAATTAGATACCAACAAACCAAATTACCCAATTAAATATAGGGACAGAGCTAAACAGAGAATTCTCAACAAACGATTCTTGAATGGCCTAGAAGCACATAAAGAAATGTTTAACATCCTTAGTCATCAAGGAAAGACAAATTAAAAATAACCCTGAGGTTCCATCTTACAGACATCAGAATGGCTAAGATTGAAAACTGAAGTGATAGTACTGCATGATGGTGAGGATTTGGAGATGGACACGATTAATGACAGTTTGCTATGCTTGCAGATGGGAGCTTAGCATAACTGCCCTCTGAGAGGTACCACCTAGCAGCAGACTCAGAAAGATACAGACATCTGCAGCCAAATTGTGGATGGAGCTTGGGGACTCTTATGGAAGATCTAGGGAAAGGATTGTAGGTCCCAAAGGGGATAGAAACTTTACAGGAATACGAATAGAGTCAACTAACCTGAACTCTTGGAGGCTCCCAGAGTCTGAACCACCAACCAGGGAGCATACATGGACTGGACCTAGGCCTCCCTGCACATATGTAGCAGATGTGCAGCTTGGTCTTCAAATGGATCCAGAACGACTGGAGCAAGAGCTATCCCTAAAACTGTTTCCCTGACTCAGCAGTCTTGTCTGGTCTCAGTAGGAGAAGCACCTAGTCCTTCAGGGATTTTATATGGCAGGATGGGGAGTTCCAATGGGGATCTCTACTCTCTCAGAGGAGAAGAAGAGGAGGATGGTGGTAGGACTATGGGAGAAGGGACAGATAACAAGGACAATAATAGAGATGTTAAGTGAAAAAAATAAATAAATATTTGTTTTAAAAAATATAATAATGGATTTGAATAATCTGTTAAAAGATTTTGAAATAATAGAACAGATAGCCTAACAAAAACTTCAGATATTTCAGTGCTCAGTTTTAACCAATGTATTTTGAGGTAAGATTTTGCAACATAAAACATTAAAATTCGTTTGGATGACTGGTGCAATACTCAGTTTCATGTATTAATTCTAGGTTTCTTAAAGCCAGAGGCTATCCTAAATAGTTCACATAAGTAGTCTGTATTTCACTTATCATGAACTGTTTCAACATTAAGAGAACACTTCTTACATATTTTCCTTCTCATTATTTTTGAAAAGACATCAGAGAACAAGGTACATTACCATCTTACTTATAGTCGTTTTTAAAACTCGTAACAAGGCAGGTCCCTCAGAATATATTTAACATTCACCTAGGCACAGGGGTTCTAGATATAGATATGCTAGGAGCATAAATTAGAGAAGAGGCTTTCCTGTCTCAGACATTTCTATTTGATGGATTTTCATACAGCACTAGGCACAGATGGACTTATTATTCAAAACCAGAGAGCAAACAAAACATACAAAGAGCAGAAAGTTCTCCTTGAGTTTGTGATGTTTATTCTTATAGTCCACTAAAGATCTGTCTGCTTAAACTTATTCACTCCAATTTAAATAGCCATGTATTTAAAACTCGTAACTACCTTTAAATATTGATGTTTTAAAAGCAATCAGGGGAATAGCAAGTAAAATCATAGTAGCAGAAATATAAGGAGATGGATAAATTTATTATCTTGTATATTTATATAAAAATGAAATAACAATAACAAGCAGTTACTGAAAATTCTTTACCAAAACTAGAGAAATATTGGGAAACAATACATCCAATACATATTCTTGAATGAAACTGAGTATGATAATAAATGGTTTAGAGACCAGAAAACATAATTTTTGGTTTAGATCTCAAATTTGTCAACAATATAGATTCTTTCTAATATCTCTACTTTCCATCAGCAAACCAATGTAAACAAGTATTTACGATAGAAAATAAATGAACAAAGTTATGCAAGTGAGACATTTTGAAAATGATGTCTTGGTGATAAGATAGCATAGTAATATTTACATACATTTTAAAATTATATATCTGCAACTGTATTTGCTTATTTACAATTGTAAGTATCCTTATGTATGAGGTATATTTCTTTAATTTCCACTTAAAAACTGTCATTTGAAATACTGCTGAGGTTTTTTAAGTGGCCTATAATGGCAGACATGTTTAATTACATAAAATAGAAGTTTGTGAAAAGGTTTCCAAAGTTCATGAGAAAGAAAATGTAGTGTCATATCATTTAAAATGCACTTTTGGGGTTTAATTTTATTTATTCAGAATATAGTGGTTTTGAGTGGCATTCATGTAGACTTCCTCTCTTATTCACTAGAAAAACTAAATTGGTTATTAGAGTAAACCTAATTCTAACATAAAACTGAAACATCATGTCCCATACCTATAATTTTCAAAATAGGAAAGCAATTTTATATCCACTCTCACAGTGATTGCTCAAGTCACTTTGAATTTTGGTAGAAAGCATACAGTCCAACCACAGCTAATAGTCAGCATTATATCAAACCATGTGCTCTGCCTCTCCCTTCCTCACTGTTTGAAGTGTCCTAGTTCTTAAAATCTAAGTACTCAAAAATATTTTATTTATAAATATTATCATGAAGCAATGAAAAACTTATTTACTAGCCAGACTTAAAAGGTGAGTCATGTAGCTGGGTTTCAAATATGGAAGCACACTTGGTTTTGTAGCAAACGCTTCTTATTAGCAGATATTAGAGTTTATGAGTCACACAAGCTTGCTATCCATTTCCTAGTGACACATTTGTTCATGAGTCTTCTTTACTCCCTTAAACCAAGTAAGTTTTTAATAATAGTCTCCTTCTGTATGTGTTTTTGTCTTTTGGTACAAAATAATAAATTTTAATTGATTAACTAACACTCTAAAACACAACAGATTCTTGTGTCATAAATTTATGAAAACTGCAATTCATCCAAAGCCCGCTGATTCTATTAAATATGTTAGGTGTTAAGCATAAACTTCTGTAAAGTTTTATTCCATTCAGAGTTGCAGATTTTGCCATATCCTTGGTAGGCTTAGTATAATTGATACAAAATTATACATACAGGAAATAAGTAAGCAAGATTTAACATGTAAGAAAGTGGGATTAGCAGCTTTTGTTTACTTTCTCAGTTTCAAAAACAAATAATTCCTTACTACAATCCTGAAAGCCTTTGGCTTAACTGAACAAAAAATGTGTCATCTAAAGTAACAAAGCAAGTCTGAAGTACAAAGGGTGTCAATGTTTACTAAAACTTTAAACTACTGCCATGACAGAACTTTCAACATAAAATTCTGTAGGAAGTTTTTGTTAGAAGTTATAGTAGTTTCTTAAGAATAATGTAACAAAATGCCAAAAAAGATGATGATTTAAAAGTACCAAACGTTTTATCTTGCATTTGGGGCTTCCGGAAACTGGAAAGAGGAAATAAAGGAAAAGGCAGACCCAGGCTTTCCATATAGACTACAGGAATATGTTTTTTCTTTCTTCCAGCTGTTGGCAGCCTTAGCTCCTAGGAGTATCACTTCCTCATTGTCTCCCTTGACATCCTTCCTGTGTTTTTTGTGTCTCTGTTTCTCTGGGCTTCTGTGACTGTTCGCTTCATTTGAGATCATCAGTCTTATTGGAGTGCTGACCTAATCTAATCAAACATTACCTCATTTAAACTTAGCAGGATAAATTTGCAAAGACATAAATCAAAGGCAAGTCATATCGTAAGGTACTATGGAGTTAGGACACACTTCAAAACAAAACAGTGTTGCTTTAATGTGCTGCAAATGTAATAGTCTAGTGTACATAAATTTTCCGACTTTTTACATCATACTGTTTCTTATATAGATTGATATGTTCAACTTTCTTTGAAAATATATTCTAATAACCTGTTTTCTCATGTATTTATCTTAGATTTTGGCGCACAAATAATCAAATGTATGTTTTTTTCACTTTCAAATGGTATGCAATTTTGTTTTTCCTTTGAATGTAATAGGAGTTCTGTAAAATTCTGTAATCGACACAAACTGAAACAGATAGTATGTATATGGCACCCGCTCTGTATTTAATTTCTTAATAGACAGAATGCTGAAGAGAACATTGAGACACAAGTTCTGAGTTCTTTGTTATTGTATTCATGTTACAAACCATGAAACTAACAGCACTGCATCTCTCTAATTTACTGATAATCATACAGTAAATAGCAGAGCTGTGTGTGAGAAGATCCCAATTTAACTTGTTCAAGTGCTGTTCGGACAATATATTAGAATAAATTGCTCCCCCCAAAAGTATCCTTGGTATTTTTAAAGTGAGATTGTAACCCTAGGTAAGTTCTGTAGCTCACCTTACATTACAGGAGATTGTATAGGTGTCATAAAATATATTCATCCATTTTTTTAGACCAGTTCATTTTTACGTATTTTCTGAGCCTTTCTTCTATAACTGAGTCTGTAGTGAGTAGTGACATGCATACAACTTTTTACATTCTCACAGAGGTACTGAGGAGCTCAGTTCCCAAGGTCCATTTGGTCGTTCCAACGATATTACCAGGTGGCTAAGTTATGGTCAATCTGAGCATTTAAAAACACATATTTTGAGTACTTTTAATTTTTGTTGTTGTGGGTCAGAATAATAAATTTTATTTCCCAATTGTAGGGTTTCTTTATGTACCACTGAGGCAAGTTTGTTTCTGGTGTAATATGGACCTTTTGTTCACCTTTCAGTGTCTCATTCCTTGTTCTTGATGTTTTTATTGTTATTGTTAATTTATACTACGACTCTACCTTTAAAAGCTTTACCTATGTTTTATAATTAATTTTAATTGTGCATTTTAAACAATATATTTAAACTGATAAGTTGATAGCATAAAATTTGATATTTTATTCTATGTGAACCTTGTATTAATATTAAATCAACGTAATTTGTACATCTGTCACCTCACAAATTTTATAACATTGGCATCTCACACACATGATACACAGACATGCATACAGGCAAAAATACTCACACATATTAAAAAGAAAAAAATTAATAAATTTTCTCAGAAATTAAAAGTATAGTTATAATCTAACTCTTGAATATCTATCTATTTGAATTTATATGAATATGCTGAACAAATATTGCTGTCCAGTGTTCATTATAACATAATATACCTTGCAAAGATATAAAAACAACCAAATTCTTTATGAACAAATGAATTGATTAAAAAATATGGCACATAGGTAGACAAGTACTTCAGATACTTGAATCTAAATTATAAAGAAGGTTGTGATACTCCATGTGGGTTATGGAAATCAAAATGGCATCCTCTGATAGAACAACCAGTGCTATTAACCACTGAAACATATCTTGAGGCCCTTCCATAGTTGACTTTAAAATAGCAATTTATTAGAGGTATATAAATTATTTCCATAGAATTAAAAATGCTGTACCTATTTGTTTATTTCTGTCTGTGAATATTATGATAAACTTTTATCATTTTCTATAAAATAGTGTTGATGTTCCCAATGAATTAATGTAAATGTGTAGGTTAAAGTAAATTGTTAAGCACTATTTTTGATACACAAAATGATGAGAAATATACAAAATTAGCATAAACAGAAAATTTGTACTGGTAGTTGTTAATTTTTATAAAAGTTATTTTAAATTTTGTGCATTTTTAAATCTCATAAATTCCATGAATTATTCATTGTATTTCCAAAAAATTCTCTTGAATTTCCTATAAGTAGAATCATATCAGTTAAAATTTGTGATAGTCATTCATTTCCAATTTTCTACTTTAGTTTTCCTTTTCAATTCAATGATTTTTAAATTTCTTATGTATTATATTTATATCCATAGTCTCTTTCCTTTCTAACTCCTGCCATGAATTCTCCCTCCCAAACTTATGGCCTTTCTTTCTTTAAATTGTTATTTTACACACACACACACACATACACACACACACACACACACACACACACGAATAAATACATTAACAAAACATTAAGTTCACTTAGTTTTGCTAGTGTGAGTACATGTTTAAAGTTAACCAGGTGGTATTAGATTAAAAAAATACGAAGATTCATCTCTTTGGAAGACTAGTTCTTCCTTTCTGAGCAATATGTAAAAGTCTGTACCTTTTCATTCACATTAAGTAGTCAAGTAGAATATTCTTGTTTAGGTCCTGCTTAAACTATATTATTGCTGAGATTTCAATGGGATATCTTCTAAATTTTAGGTAGGGAAACAATTTTGTAGTAGACTTCCTGCTCCTCTGACTTCTAATGGTTTGACCATCTCCTCCTGTGTGAGGTTCTCTGAGCCTTCAGTGTAGAGGGTGTGCTGTAGATGTGTCACTTAGACCAGGTTCAGTTTCTTTCATTCATCAATTTTTATAGCTAGCATTTTTTTTTTTTTTTATGGTTTTTCGAGACAGGGTTTTTCTGTGTAGCCCTGGCTGTCCTGGAACTCACTCTGTGGACCAGGCTGGCCTCGAACTTAGAAATCCACCTTCCTCTGCCTCCCGAGTGCTGGGATTAAAGGCATGTGCCACCACTGCCCGGCTATAGCTAGCATTTTTCAATGCAACATTACATAATATCATTAATGGATATTCTTATCCAGAACATTATTTTAGTAGGAATGACTACATTTAAACCAAACTATGCATCACTCAAAACCTTATTAGCTTTTTTATATAATTGTGTAGCATGTATACAGTCAATAAACATAAAATTTGATTAAGCATATCTAATGATGAGTTAAAGTAATAGATTCCATAATGTTATAATCTTGTAGTATTGAAATAATTTTCACTCCCTGTGACAGAATCAGGAATCACCTGAAAGCACAGTTCTGGGCATGCCAGTGGAAGAACATCTAAATGCTCAATTAAGATATGAGTACCTACCCATGGTGGGTGGCACACTTGGTGAGATGAGATCATGGATTGCAAAAGAGTAGAGAAAACAAGCTGTTCAGCACATGGATAAATTTGGGTTTTGTTCCTGATTGTGAATGTGGTATGACCAGTTGCCTCAAGTTCCTGCTGTCTTGATTTCTCTGTCATTATCTACAAGCTTGAATTCTGAGCCAGTAATATAGATTTTCTTCTTTAAATTGCTTTCTTTGTTCATGATGTATTTATTTATACATGTATATGCATGTGTGTGTTTGGGAAAGGTGAAATGTGTCATTTGTGCCATGACTTATGAGTAGGTTGATTATTTCTTTCTACCATGTATACTCTAGAGATCAAACTCAGTCCTCTGGTCATCAGGCTTGGCAGCAAGCCCATTTAACCACTAAGGCCCCTTGATACCCCTCCTTGAACTTGCTTTAGTCACAGTATTTTAATAACAAGAGTAAAAGAAACTAGATACTCACAAAATTTGTCTTTTCAATCTGTTCCTGTGGACCAGAATTTGGCAAGCATTTTTTCCTAAAAGAAATCACTCTATAATTTTCTATGCTATTTTAAGACATTTCCTTAGTAGTATTAAAATAAATTTATAGAAAATAAGTAACTATTGGCTCTGTTCATTTTCTATCAGAAATTATTCAAACATTTCTTCTCAAGAAAAATATGAAATCATCCACTGAAATCTACAGGCAAGGATATTTTTCTGTAATATTGGACAGTTTAACTTATAACTTTTTCTCAGTCTTCAGAAGAATTTAGAATATGGAGATAATCATTCAGTTATGAAAAAGTTAAATTTTTATAATAAATTTATTTAATAATATTAGCTTCATAGTTATTAAACTTTTATTTTTAATACTGAACATGTAAGTATTAAGAGAAATTTAACCTCTATTTTACCTAGCAATTATGTACCATCGGATCAAAAATAATCATGAGTCAATCTTATCAGCCAATTCAACAAAATCATGGTTTTAGTCATCTGCAGAGCTCAAAATGCCAAACATTAAAGGGGTTATTGTCTTGAGAAGAGGAGGATTTCCTACTTTCAATCTTATGACATAGGCCCTGATGAATTTCCTATGTAAAATTTCAAAAGAATATCATAAATGTCAGTATTTACTATAGTATAGTCCTGTTAAAATTCACCAGAGCAACTAATAATAGAGAGACAATATTTGTGTTAATGTTTAAAAATTAGGTAAGTGAAAATAATAATCTTGGATGATGGTCATTGTTCTTAAACATATGATTGAAAAAATAGTCACTATTTCTTCTAATTTACAACCCATTGGTATAATAAAACATCTGAACTCTGAGAATCAAAAGGGTTCATTTTATCTGATAATTTTGGATCATAGTCTATCATTAACAGAATCAAGGCTCAAGTCAGAATGCTGAAGGTAGGAATGTGTGCCATTACACAGAGCATTACTTCTTAACTGGGAACTAATAGCCAAGTATGTATAATAGAACATGAAATAGTAGAACATAAATTTATGTAATAGAATATGAAAGAACACTGTTTGCTGTAAACTTCATCTATTCCTGCTTCACTAGTTTTGTTTTGCTTTTTAATATAGATAGATAGATAGATAGATAGATAGATCATAACACACATGCCCATGTGCTCATAATGAGCTAGGTAATCCTATGTCAATTAACAATCCAGACAATCCTTTACAGACATACCCACAGACCAAGCTGATCTAGGCAATTTCTCAATTAAGACGTTCCTCTCAGATGGCCATAGATTATGTCAACCTTAAAAAAATTCAAGTTCACTATAACACCTCTTTTTTCAAATAGAGCCAACAAATTCTAAACATGCTATGTCAAACAATTCATTTAAGCAGAAACGAACAAACTATTTTATATATATATACACACACATACACATATATCCTTATATTTCTGAATATTATATATCATTTAGCTTTTGTCATATGATTTTATTCTAATTATGCATATTTCACATTGAAATATTCTACTACTCTAAGCTTATGAGTCCTGGTATCCTAGTGCTCATGTTATAAATAAATATACATGTGATAAGTTGTCCTGGTGATTTTTAGTACACTGTGGGACAAAACAACGAAACTTACCTTTGATGTTAATAAATTGTAATCCAGCATTAAACGAGACAAACCATGATATAGAACAAGTCATTGTGGGCTAGACAGGAAAATATTTGTACATGAACTGTGGTTACTATTGCATAACTATTGTTTAGTTTACCATATTATTAGGATTTCATAAATATCACATCCCTGTCATGTATAGAAAATACAGTTGCATGGAATATGTCCTTGTCTTCTGGCTTTTACAATCATTCTGTCTCCTCATCCACTATACCTCCTGAGCCTCATGTATAGAGATTGTGTTGAAGATATACTTACTGGGACTGGGTATTAATGTTTGCTGCGATAATGAGAATCAGGCATCTCAAGAAATGAGTTTGCTAATAAACTACAAAATTCCAAGTGTTCAGCCCTAAGAAGATATACATATAATTATTGCTAATTGAATGAAGCAGGTTGTATATGTGGATTTATTTGTACTTGTAACAATGGTAATCAAAGAACAAGAGAAAATAAAAATTTATGAAAGAAAAAAATTATAAATTTGTACATTAATAACTAAAATTGAGTTTTTGAAAGTAACTTACTTATGTATGAAAATATTATACTCAATGAGTGTTGTTTTTAAATTATGGGAGAGGTAGTATAGTATCTATACTTTTTGAAATTTTATATTATAGATAAATTCTGATAGCATTTGCACATATATTTATATTTTTCCAATATTCTGAATGCTATAAAGATAATGTGCCTGCCAAAAATGTTCAATATGTGTAGTATATATTCTTTTAAACAAAGAAATGAAAATAACTTTCCTTATAAAAGGAAATGGAAACCACTTAGATTATTTTGATTTTTTATTCATCCAATTATTAACGTGAGTACCAGTGTTTAAAACTATGCTTTATTTGGTACTCTGGTGGGTTTTTAAAAATTTGGGGTAATGTGCCACAATGGACTAGAGACTGATGAGACATATGACCTTCTTTTGTAAAGGTACATAGGGACACATGAAAAGTGTAACATGGGAAATTACATTGATGCAATCATAGCTTCCACCTTCACTTAGAGGAAGGATAAATCATCCCCAAAGCCCTGGAACAAAAAAAGATCATAGAATAAATTAAATAGCTTAAAGGACATGAATTATCAAATCAGTTTAAAATATACATTGTGAAATAAAGGATAACAAACATAGGAGAAACTGAAATGATGCAATTACCACACTACCAAAGGTCAGGTTTCATTCTTACTCACACAGAAAAGGTATCTCTCTCTGCTAATTGTACAAGAGAGAATATCTCAAACGATAGCAATTACACAAATTATCTTGATGGTAACAAATACATGAAGGTATAAATTAACAACAGAAGAATATTGAAAATTAAAGTCTTAAAGAGTAGATCACAGACAAAATTCACAACTCCCCCCGCAAGACTTTAAACACTAATGAAAGTAAATTATTATGCAATGCCACTCTTGGGAATATACCCAAATGATGCCCCACCATGCCACAGGGGAACATGTTCCACTATGATCATAGCTGTCTTGTTTGTGATAGCCAGAAGTTAGAAACAACCTGAACATCCCACAACAGAAGAATGGATACAGAAAATATGATTCATTTACACAATGGAATACTACTCATGTGTCAAGAATGAGGACATCCTGAGTTTTGCAGGCAAATGGATGGAACTAGAAAATATCCTGAGTGAGGTAACTCAGACCCAAAAGGACATGCATGGTAAGTACTCATTAATAAGTGGATATTAGCAAAAACAGTACAGAATATCCAAGATACAGTCCACAGAACTCAAAAATGTCAATAAACTGAAGGGCCCTAGTGAGGACGCCTCAATCCCACTTGTGAGGGAGAAGAAAGCAATCATAAGGGGAAATGGAGGGAGAGACCTGGGAGCAAATGGGAATGGGGTTTGGGGAGAAGGGAACCTGATCTGGTGTTGGGTGAGGGAAAGGGACTGAATTCCGGAGGGCCAGAAGAAAGAATAGAAACAGATAATCTTGGGAGGTAGGAGGTTATGGGAATGCCCAGAATGCAGCAGAGACCTGGGAGGTGAGAGACTCTCAGGACTCAGAGCACCTTAGATGAAATGTCTGACAGTGAGGAAAGGAAACTTGTAGAGCGCACCTCCAGCAGAAAGACAGAGCATCAAGTGAGGGATAGGGTTGCCATCCCACAGTCAAAACTCTGGCACAGAATTGTTCATGTCTGAAAGAACTGAAGGGATGGAAATGTAGAGGAGCCTGAGGAAAAGAAGATCCAGTGACAGGCCCAAAGTGGGATCCAGCTCAAGGGGAGGTCCCAAGACTGAAAAGTATTCCTGAGGCTATAGAGCACTCACAAAAAGTGACCTATTATGACTGCCCTCTGAAAGATCCAACAAGCAGTTGAAAGAGTCAGATGCAAATATTTGCACCCAACCAATGGACAGAAGCTGCTTACCAGTGTAGTTGAATTGGGGAAAAGCTAGAAGAAGCTGAGAAGGAGAACGACCCTGTAGGAAGACCAGGGGCCTCAATTAACCTGGACCCCTGAGATCTCTCAGACACTGGACCACCAACCAGGCAGCACAGGCCAGCTGATCTGAGGCCCCCAACACATATATAGTGGAGGACTGGAGTCTGGGTTCAATCAGAAATGAGGCACCTAACCCTCAAGAGACTGGGGGCTTCAGGGAATTTAGAGGTCTGGCTGCATGAGTAGTGTGGGGTGGGGACCTCCTCGTGGAAACAGAGGTTAGGAAGGAAGTATAAGATGTGGAACAATTGGAGGGTGGACCAGGAGGGGAATAAAATCTAGAGTGTAATAAATAAATAAATAAATAAATAAATAAATAAACAAACAAACAAACAAACAAATTATCATATATATAAAATAAATTATCTAAATGCACATGGTACAACAAAGAAATATTCAGAGGGAAATTTGTAACAAATTAAATTATATTTAAAAAAAGAAATATCTTCAAAGTGTCCTGTGATACAAAGTGAGGACCAAATGAAACCAAACCTTGATACTGGAAACAAGGAGAAAGAAAAGGGTATACATAACTTAAAGTTGCTTCTTTTCTATCCCATAAAAGTTGTTAAACTTTTAGAGAGACTAAGATTAAAGAAATGTGAAATCAAGAAAACCAAAAATTAATATATTAATACTGAATATAAAATAAATGTATTATTTTATTTCAGTATAAAATAAAAATAATTCTAAAATTATTAGATTAATTAAATAAAGTGAAAATCTTAGATACACATGCATTATGAATAATCAGAAAATCTGAAGATGATTAGAACAAGTAAAAGCATTAGCTTAGTAGTAAAAATTTTACCGACAATAATAGTAGTAGAGTTTCAAAATTTTATGGACATATAAAATGAATTTTGTTCATATTTGTGTATTACTTAACTTGAAAAGACTGTGCAAAATATAAAAATAAAACTAAACAGTGTCTGTTCTCCAATATGTCCACAATTTAGAACAGGAGATAACATATCCTGGTCCATTCTGAGAATAGCATTATTCTAATTATAGAACTGCATAGAAACTCATCAAGAAAATAAAACTATAAGGCAAAGTCTCATGGATTTATATGCAGAAATTATCAAGTATATACTGATTCCTTAACTCAATGAACATAATAAAAGAATTAAGCATAATGGCCCCAATGCCAGGATGGTAATGTTCATGTAATACACCTACGAATTAATGGGACAAAATCTAACTAAAACGTTTCATTTGATGATGAAATATTATTATTTAAAACAATACAATTTTCTAATGAAAGAGAAATGAAAAAACTATGATCAAATGAGAAATTCCTTAATAATAAAGAATATTTGTGCAAAACACAAGGTGAGCATCATACTTAATAACTGAAACAAGGCAATGATATTTGATTGCACCATTGTTATTTAAATAATAGTAAAGGTTCTAGGTGGTATTACCAGATAAAAGAATAAAACACAACGTATCAAAATAATGAAGAATTAAAATAATATTCATGATAACATGATCTTATGTACATATGTGTAAATACATATAAAATCCAAAGAAGTTAACCATGAAACTGTTAGTCCTAAAAAATTATTCTAACAATGTTTTAAATTATAAAATCTTATGAAAAGTTTAGTTTTTCTGTAAGTTAATAATATAAAATAAATTAGAAAAACAAATGACCACTTAACAGAACTAGATGTGACGGTACAAGCATGTAGTTGTAATCTCAGCACTTGGGAAGCTAAAGAAGGAGAATCATGAGTTGGAAGCCAGTTTGCGATTCACAAGGCAGGTAGATCTTGGTGAAATATCACTTGCCTCATGTTTACAAGGTTTGAACTTTTTTCTTCATTCAAAATACTTCCACAATTGTAAAATGAAAACTGCAAAAATCTGTAGAGAGAAATCTGTAAGTAAATCAAAGGAAGTCTGGGCTTCTGAATTATTATTATGAATATTTTGCTTATATATTATTTAAGATTTTCATTTGTATTAATGAAATATGAGTCTATATTTTCTTGTGTTTTTTAAATTAATTTTGTATCTAGGCAATACTTATTTTAAGATCCTGTGTGTATGAAGGTACAAATTTTTCCAAAGAATAGAGCTTTACAAGTTTTGGTACACACAAAGCCTTGATTTTTATTCATATCAAGATATGTTCTAGATTCTCCTGAGATTCTTTTTTATTTTTTGACCTATTTGTTATTTAAGCATATATTTTTTAATTTGTAAAGTTTCTAAATATATTTTTATTTTCATTCCTTGAATCGTTAATAAAGCCTTTTAAATATCTTGAGGTTATGATTGTGCCCTGTCATTTGTTCAATCCTGGAAAATGTTACAAATTACTGTTTTGCTTAGAATATATCTCTGTATATTCTAGTCATCATTTTAGTGTTTATCAATGCTTCTCTTTACTTCTTAAAATTCAACCCAATTGTTATACATATTAATAAAAGTTAATGGCCTAGATGTCCTTATCTAGATATATGCTAACATCTATCTTATGTGTAACTTTTTAAAGAAGTATTTACTCATAAGTGTATTTTTTCCCATAGCTGTGCCATGTCCGATTCACATAATAATGAGGTGGTTTGAATGAAAATGTCCTCAATAGGTTCATATGTTTCAGTACTTGGATTCCAGTTCATGAGACTCTTTGGGAAGGTTTAGGTAGCATAGCATTATTGGAATGGGTATGGCACTGTGGCAATTGGTGTAGTTTGATATTTCAAAAGCTCCTGCTGTTCCTAGTGTGCTCCTTCTTTGCCTCCTACTTATCAATCAATTTATAAGCTCTCATCTTTTCCAGCCAACATCATTTTGCTTCTACATCATAGACTCTAACTTTCTGAAACCATAAGCCTAGTTAAATGATTATTTCATAAGTTACCATGTGTATTATTCAGGTTCTCTAGAGTCACAGAACTTATGGGTAGTCTTTATGTAGTAAGGGAATCTGTTTATGACTTACAGCCTGTAGTCCAACTTCCCAAAAATGGTCAGCAGCAGCTGTTAATGAAAGTCCAAGGATCTAGCAGTTGCTTAGTCCCACAAGGCACACAGATGAAGAAGAGTGAATCTTCTTTCTTCCAATGCCCTTATGTAGGTCTCCAGCAGCAGGTGTGGCCCAGATTAAAGGCGTGCATACCACCACACCTGAAACTTGTGTCTTCCAGACTCAAGATCTGGACCACAGGTGAGCCTTCTAACTCTGGATTGTAGTTCACTCCAGACATAGACAAGTTGGCAATCAGGAATAGCCACTTCACCGTGGTAATGATGTTTTGTCATGGCAATAGAAAACTAAGACACCTACAAATATATAAGATATCAATTGATTTATAGTTTTCATGGGGATGTGTCAGTGCTTTATTTTTTGTTACATTACTTGGCTCTGGAAACATGGCAAGAAATGGTTGTGCAAAAATACAACAGACATTACTCTTACCTTTTATGTGTTAAAACTTTACTTAAAAAAATTGCAATGAGTGTATGATAGAACAGAGCAGTGAAGGTAATATGCAAAAGATTTTCTTTGGGAAATTTTTATTGTAAAAAAAAAAAAAAACAGTGTTGTAAGTGGGCTACATCCCCCATGTTGTCTTAACTGTTTCTCTTTCTCTTATATTTTTGATTAATTGGTCCTTAGTAATCTCGGACTTTAGTAAACATGGCATTTTGTCTTTTATTTTTTTTTAACAAAATGTCTAATATTTTTATTGACCATTTAAAATAGATATCCTTTGGTTGCCCTGATAATCTGCTCTTTGTATATTCTGTATTCATTACTTCTAGTCTAATTATTATCCTTGCTTTCCTTCTCTTTGCATTTGGTTTATTATCCCTCCACCAGCTCCCAGTTTGCATTGTCTACTGTATGGATAATTTTGGCATTTTGGTTTCTCTTTAAAAAAAAATCAGAGAAAGAATATATTTTTATTATGAGTCACCTGGTGCTCTAACAGGGGTATAGTTTTGCAACATGTAGATAGATAGTATCTGAGACTGTGTGGCATTTGGAATTTTGAAGACATCTTAGAGGTTATAGAAATGATAAGGCCCTGTTGGTTGTTGGTTGGTTACTGTTGGTTGTGGTTTGTTTAGTAGTTGTATGCAAAGAAGAAACAACAATATGTAGAAATTAACTATCTTGATGGTGAGTTCAAATTTGTGCCACGGAACTTGATACCCTTAGTCAGCACAGCCTCTCCCTGCTATCATTTTGTAACTCTACTACCTAGTGTTAGGTGACTGAAAGAATGAACGAAAAGGGCTGGAGAAGGGTAGAAGAAAGAAGGATCCACAAAGTAGCCAGAGGCTAGCTACAGTCTCCTCATGGAAATCTAGGCTCATCATGACCTTTACTCTATAGTATTCTTTGTTTTCCAGATAGTAATTCTTATCATTGTGGAACAAATTTTGTAACAAAAGCCTACCCTATTACGATATTTCAACTGTAAAAGCGGCATTATGTTTATATGATCAGCTTTCCACAAACTGTCATTTCTTAAGTAAAAGGTAGCAGAAATCTCAAGGAATAGCTTATCAACTGCTAAGTATTCTGTTTGCTCACCTCAAAGCATAATTCTAGTCTTAGAACATACCAAGAGCTAGAACAAAACTATGGGAAGAGGTCCAGTTGTTGCTCTTAACTGTTAGTAGCAGTCTGGCTCTGAGGCCATACAGAGTCTAACAAAGAAGAAAATCTGCTGAAACAGGAAAGAAATTCAAATGTTTTGAGTTGGGCTCATTAAGGAGGTCTTGCATGTAGGTGTAATCAGTGGATTCAGAATGTACCACTGGAGTGAGCCACAAGAATTAGATGACTTCTTCTTGGCATGCAAGTCCTTTTAAATGTCTTCAAATGTTTTAGCTAGTGTGGTATGTCATAGTTTTGAGCCAGATATATTCTAACCGTATTGCCAAAGTAAATCCAACATTGGCAATCCTCCATTCTCAGATAGAAACTGAACAACAGTTGCAAGTTAGAGGTCTTACTGGTCTGTAATACAGAGCAAGTGCCAGTCCAGCCAGGGTTGCATAATGAGGCCCAGGAAATGGAACACAAAGTTAGTAGGTGTATTTCTCCAGTTATCTGAGTCCTAGATTGAGATAGGAGAAGAAATGTGCCTTGCATTACAGCTTAACTACTACAGCTTTGAGGTTGTAATAATTTCTCACATACTTGTGCTTTATTCTGCTATGTATTACAAGAAAAACTCAGAAGATTTAAATATAGAGTGGTATTTATTTTGTGTTTACTTTGTGACAGAAAGTCTGTGGACCTTCTTATGCTCTCATTTTGGAAGTGTTTCTCTGTAGTTAAGGAACTAGATAGGAGAATATAATAGAGTCCATCAAAACATGAAACTTTAGTAAAAACTACAGTGTTGAAGGCTTTCAGAAAACTTGTTAGAGAAACACTTTAGAAATAGATATATATACATATATACATGCCGCTCATGGCTGCCCTCCCAGTCCCACCCTCACACAATCCTTCTCCTATCCCCCCTCCCATTCTTCTCTGAGCATGTGGAGGCCTACAGGGTATGTCCCAACCCTGGTACATCAAGTCTCTGTTGGACTAGATGCATCACCCCCATTGATTCTTGGGCATCTTTCTTATCCCACGTCTCTGTCACATGGAGAAACACTGTTAATAATATCAAAAATGTGTGCTTCATAAAGTAGAATGATTGAGAGCTAAGACATTTATGAACTGAAATGTTTCCTGAATTAAAGTCAGGATTGGGGTAACAAACATTTAAAGTCATTTTAAGTTTGGCTTTATTACATGGAGGTATGTCCTGTGCAAATGATGAAGTAACTTATACATGACTATTTTCAATAGGATTCATCAGCATTGTAGTAAGTAGAAATGGGTTTTAGGTTTGTTATATAGCTTTCCTAAAGTATTACTTTACAGTGATTTTTTTTTTGCATATTTTTTTTATTGGCTTATTTATTTCTGGAGCTATTATGTCACTATCCCTTTAAAATATGGTTTTGAATGATATTTAAATGTAATGGAATACACTTAAAACTCTTAAACCATGGAAAATAGCATCATGGAATCAGCAAAATAAATCCAGGCATACCCCTACAGTGCTCTAACTAGAATGATGCTTGTACATTTATGCAAAAACAGTTAAGATAAAAATTGTTAAAATCACATTGAGGTTTGTATTGGAGTATGAGAAAATACATTTTTACTAGTGAAAGTATTTCATGAATCTTACTAAAACAATTTACAATCAACTGACTTTTATGTTTCTGGGTAGTTATTTTTCTTTTCTTCTCTTTTCCTTTCTTTCTTTCTTTCTTTTTTTGCCTTCCTTCACAACTTCATACTAACTTATGAGTTTTATATCATGGGTACTATCTCTGGCTTCATATTTTAATATTTTCCAGATTTTATTGTGTTCATATACTAAAGTCTTGTCAGACTAATAATTTTACTCTATTTTCTCAGGGGAAGGTTTGAATGCCAATGTATTTCCTTGGGTTTGTTAATTTTATTTAGCACACCTTTACAAGGACTGACAAGGCCTTACAAATATTCTTGTCACTACTACTGATTTAAATTGTGTTTCTTGGAGAATAGGTTATATCTCTACCAAGGTTTAACTCGTGGGGAAAAATAGACTATAGCTCTACCAAGGTTTAACTAGTGGGGAAATACGTGTGTGTATGTGTGTGTGTGTGTGTGTGTGTGTGTATGCGATTCTATTTATTTACATTTCAAATGTAATCTCCCTTCCCAGTTTCCCCTCCACAAACCCCCTATCCCATCCCCTTCCTCCCTGTTTCTATGAGGGTGCTCCCACACACATACCCACTCCAGCCTCAGCGCCCTAGCATTCCCCTACACTGAGTCATCAAAACTCCACAAGACCAAGGACCTCCCATCCAATTGATGCAAGATAAGGCCATCCTCTGCTACATATGCAGCTGGAACCATGGGTCCTCCCTTGTGTACTCTTTGGTTAGTGGTTTAGTCCCTGGCTGCTCTGGGGAGATCTGGTTGGTTGAAATTCTTGTTCTTCCTATAGGGTTGCAAACCCCTTCAGCTTCTTCAGTCCTTCCCCTAACTCCTCCATTGGGGACCCCATGCTCAATCCAGTGGTTGGCTGTGAACATGTGCATCTGTATTGATCAGACACTGTATTTACTAGAAATTTCATTTTCAAATTTAGAAACCTATTTTCATTAGTAAACAGTAGTCTTCCCCAGCATTGACTTCCCTACATTGAAAGTAATCTGTTTTTGCCAAGAAGGCTAAAGTAACAAAGAATGTTCAACTTTCATAACCACAGAGATTGTTTTTCTTCCTTTAACCTGGAATGAATGGTTTCTAGGGGCAATGAGTGATGCTTCTGGAATGCAGATTATGTTTAATTGTCTATCTTATTGAACAGAATGTCAGGTGATATGTTCTGACTGCCCTTTTGCCTGCTTTCATCTTCAGATCTGAGCTACATGAAATAAGAGGTGTCAGTTTCATTTCTAGACTGCTGTTCTTTTAAAAGAAATAGCTCAGAACTCAGCCTCACATCTCCCTTCAAACAGACAAAACATGTACTATATCAATTGAAAATTGGCAATTACTTATCCTCAATCTTAAGCACTTGGTAGTTTTTCTTTCATTCATTTTGGTCTTCCATTATTGTGTTACATTTTAAAAGATAGATTTTATTATTTTAAAGTGTGTATGTGGAGAGGGATTGGAGTGCCTTTGGCTGTGGAGGCCAGAGGAGTAAGATCATCCTGGAGGCAGAGTTAGAGGCAGGTTTTGAATTGCTGTATGTAGAACCAGGAGTCAAATTCTGGTCCTCTGAAATAGAAATGATTTTTTTTTCTTAACCTCTTTCTGCAGCCCCAGCCATTTAAAAAGATTTAAGCTAATTTTTACTGTTTAAAATTCATTTTTATGTGAATGAACGATTTCTCTGCAAGTATGTATGCATACCACTTGCATGCTTATTACCTGCAGAGGCCAGAAATGGCTGCTAGAGTTCTTAGAACTGTAGGCCCAGGCAGTTGTGAACAGTTTTGTGGGGGTTAGGAACTGAGCCTTGATCTCTGAAAAAGGAGCAAGAGTTCTTAACTGCTAAGTCATTTTATAGCTGCCATAACATACTACAAAAATACTGTATAGATAATGCAAAGCAATCAATTCTCTTATAGTAGTAAAGCACATAGTTCTCCCCTGTTTCAACAATTTCATACTAGCATTTCTTTTGTATCTGAGTATTTTTTGAGTGCCCCAGTCTACGGACAGATATTTATGTTTAGGCTCACTAGGATTGTATATACTAAGTAGACTGTTTGAAAGTTTCAGCACACATTTAATATTCTTTGTGGCCACTTAATATAGCATTTATTTTCCAGCAATGACTATTTGGTTGTCTTTGGAAGCTAGTCTGCTTTTTCACTACCATCTAAATGAGAATTCACAAAAACAAGAATTAAATTTGTGTGCCAGTATTATCTTCCTGTTTGGACAATGACTTAGAGATGTTTATGATATTTGGAAAATATATATAAAGTTACTATATATCAGGTATCTTTCTAAGTACTTTATAAATATTATTTCATTTGGCTACCATAATAAACTTTTATAGATATGGGAGAAAAGACAAGGAAAAATGAGATAATGTGAGAAAAGCTACACAATGTTTAATTGTAGGAGACAGCTTACATTCAAGCTTAGATTCTGAGTCCTTAATATATTCTTAATCACAAATATTGTTCTGTTAACAAGATGAATGTGATTTCTTGATTTAATCACATTGGAACACAGGTCCTCATTATTAAGTAGAGCCAGAGATAGCCAAAAAAATATTTTATATGTTAACTATATATGCGCCATCACATTCTTTTCTCATTTATTTGGTCATTTGAAAGATAATTTTGGCTGTATAATAGAATATGATAAAAATGCAAGGATTTAGAAATATTTGATTCTAAAATGCTCCTTCAGAGAATTCAATGATCTATTGAATCTTCAACGTCTTTTATGAAAAATAGAAAAACCAAGTGCAGATTTTAAATTTTTTGGAAAAGAATTAAATAAAATACATTAAGTATGGTGCATCAGTTTCTGCTTTATGTGAAGATATATGCATATATGCATAGTTGTTAGGGAGCAATTTTCTCTGATATATATATATATATATATATATATATATATATATATATTCATTCTGTTGTAATCTACAAAGCCAAATGGAGTCCATCTCCACTGTTTCTCTGTACTTAATTACCACAATGGCTTGAAGGCGAATGCCATCCATAGGCTCATATGTTTGAAAGCTTGGGCCTCATGTGGGTAAATTGTTAAGAATGGCTAGAAAGGAATGGATACAGAAAATGTGGTAATTTACACAATGGAGTACTACTCAGCTATTAAAAATTATATATTCATGAAATTTAGGAGCTAAAGTGGTTTGCAACCCCATAGGAAGAACAACAATATCAACCAACCAGACCTCCCCAGAGCTCCCAAGGACTAAACCACTAACCAAAAAGTACACATGGAGGGACCCATGGGTCCAGCTACATATGTAGCAGAGGACTACCTTATCTGCCATCACTGGAAGGGGAGCCCCTTGGTCCTGTGGAGGCTTGATAGGGGAATGCTAGGCTGCTGAGGCAGGAATGGGTGGGTGCACTCTCATAGAGGCAGGGGTAGGGATGAGGGGATAGGGGAATTGTGTAGAGGAAAGTAGGAAGGTGGATAAGATTTGAAATGTAAATAAATAAAATAACCAATAAAAATTAATCCTACTGATAAAAAAAAAATGGCTAGAAGGAGTTGTTGGAGGAGATGGGATTTGGGGTTTTAAAATCTCATACCAAATCTGGTTTAGTATTTCTCTGTTTCTCTGCCTCTCTATCTCCCTGTATCTCTCTCTCTCTCTCTCTCTCTCTCTCTCTCTCTCTCTCTCTCTCT
>JADRCH010007488.1:2560848-2708472 GCA_019843965.1 Rhynchomys soricoides | reverse complement strand
CTCTCTCTCTCTCTCTCTCTCTCTCTCTCTCTCTCTCTCTCTCTCTCCAATTTGCAGATCAAGATGTGAGCTCTTAACACGCCTGTTTGCCTAATGTTATGCTCCTAACCATGATCATCCCAGACTCACCCTGTGAAACTATGAGCAAGCCTTCAATTAAATAATTTCTTTTATAAGCTGCTTTGCTCATGGTATTTCTTCACAGCAACTGAAAAATAACTAAGATGGTAGTTGGTACCAGGAGTTTGCCACTGCTCTGACAAACCTGACCATGTTGTTTATTTGAAATGTGTAAGACTGGAACTTTGGACTAGAAAATCAGAAGAATGCTATAAGTGTGGCTTAATGGGCCATGAGATTCTGGGTATAGAAACATGACAGATACAAGAGTAAAAAGGTTGTAGAATTTTTCTGTGTTGTTAAGGAAAGCCACCAGTTCCAGCTGTGCAGCAGGGGAATCCCTGGATGAAGCCCCAGAAAGGCCATTGCATGCCACTGATGAAAGTGAAGTCTGGATTCCATTGGAAATGCATAGTTCTGGAGTGTATGCAAAGAAGAGCTATATACAAGGACTGAAATCTGCCCTACATACACAGGTGCATTTGCAGTCAACAACAAAGTTGGAAGAAGTGAGAGATTCAAAGAGCCACCTACACCCTTTGATAGGAGATACAGAGGTATAGATTTGGAGGGTACTCTGCTAAGTTTCTGTCTAATTTTGCGCTGATATTTCCTCCCTTTTGAAATGGTAATGTATATTCTGTGACATTATATAATAGAAGCATGTAATTGGTGTTTTGGTTTTATCAAGGCCATTAAGTGGTTGCTTTATCTCAGAAGATACTTTAGATTTTTTTTTAAGTGTTGACACTGGGAAAGACTCTCTCAGGACTTTTGAAGTTGGTCTGAATGTTTTTTACTTTATGATGTAGCTGTAAAACAGTGAGGGCCTGGGAGTGGAATGTGGTGATTTAAATAAAAAAGGCTTCTATTGTCTAATATATTTAAACACTTGGCCCCTGCTGAGTAGAACTGTTTGGGAACCTTGTTGGAGGAGTTGTGTGTGTGTGTGTGTGTGTGTGTGTGTGTGTGTGTGTGTGTGTGCTGTAGGTAGGGTGGGCATTATCAAAAGCCCATGTCATCACAGTGCTCACCTCTCTCTCTCTCTCTCTCTCTCTCTCTCTCTCTCTCTCTCTCTCTCTCTCTGCTTTTCAATTTGTTGACATGGTTGTCAAGTCTTAGCTACTGCTTCAGTGCCTTGCCTCTCTGCCTGCCTGTCTACTGCCATGCTCTCCTCCATGATGGCAATGGGCTTATCCTCTGAAACCATAAGCATAAGCAAGCCCCCAATAAACACTTTCTTTTATAAATTGCCTTGGTAATGATGTGTCTTTACAGCAATAGAAAAGTAATTAAGAGAAGTACCAACTCTGACTTGTACAGATTATTCTGTCAATTCACTGGTCAGCAGCTGACTTTACTTCCTACTCATTAGGAGATTACATGTTAAGTGGTGTTTAGGAAGGAAGAGAGGATTAAACAAGTAACCTCTCTGAACAGTAGATTCTCAATAAATTGCATAAAGCTCATTGGTGAGATAAATAGGGACAAAATTCATACCATTTCCAGAATGTTCATATATTTTCTAATTCCAGCAGTTATAACTAAAGAGTATTTTTTCAATTTCCTTTTTTAAAAATCTAGTTTTCTAAAACTTCACAGAAGCTCAAGTAAACTGTAGGTCATTTCTCAGAATGTACATTCTTTGACAGCAGTTCATTCGCCACCCAACAAACTTTGAGTCACATGGTCTGACACTATTTTCCCCCATTGTAGTGGTAGAATGGAGTAGATAGGCTCTAATATGAGTGAATAAGCATTCTCTTTTTACCACAGGCTGGACTTGAACTAGGGAGCATCCAGATTTCATCTCCCATATGCAAGGATTATAGATATGTTCTACCATACCAAGCTGTCATTTTGTTATTATGTGAAAAAACAAGTAGTTATTTCTTAGTTTTTCTTTTAAATTTTTGCCTTCTTTGTTGCTATAAACAGGTTTTTAAATCAGTGAGGATGATTTCTAATCAAAAGTTACAACTGGCTTTTAGAAATGGTAAAAATGTGTACTTGGTTGGTATTTGTGAATGTTCATGTAAGTGGATCATGCCCATCTAAAATGAACACATCAAGGATCTGCAGTTTCCAACACAGAACAACAGTTCCTCCTGAAATAATTCGTTATTCAGTGAAGAAGAAAACACAAGCCAATACAGCGTTATAATGTCTGCTTTCCACAATAATATTCTGACATTCAATTTGATGCAGATATAATAAGTTGCTATTTGTATAAAAGTGAAAATTGTATTTCATCTATGCTTTAATTTTTCATAACTTAACATCAACAATGTTAATGCCTATATTTTTTATATTTTGAAGGGACTACAATGATATATTATTTCTTTTGTTTTGTGAGGTACCTGGTCATTACATTTGCTAGGTATTCAAGGCTTAGTTATCTAAAAATCATGATGGCTTAGAATGCCCAAAATGGCCTAACTTATATGTCTACCAGTTTCTGATGTCTATTGGCTCTGAAGATACTAACAGATTCAATATGATCTTTCAAGAACCCATGACAGACTCGTTTCATGATACATTCAGGGCAGCATTTTCAGGTTTGGGAAAACATAAGCTACAAGCCTAAACTCTGAAATTCTACAGTATTTCGGTAAACTTCTTTAGAACAAAGGAAGTTAGAATATCATCTCATATTTAAATGATGAGAAAAACTGAAACATCTTAACATGGACATCACAGTAGGTATATGTACTAAAGTAGTATTTCTTTGTAACCATTAGTTTTTACCATATAATATTATGGGAGGTAAATATACAGTATATTTCAAATAATTATTCTCAAATATTATAAAAACACCATTAGGATATGGATGAATCAGTTTAAAATCATAGAGAAGTGACAACGATAAAGTTGGGGTTTTATTTTCTCTTGATTTATTGTGTTAAATCCAATCCATGAGAATGATAACAGGAGGTTATAGTGTAGGCAATAATGTGAAGTGGTGTGCCAGATAGTTGAATAAAAAGCTAAGTACATATGTAACATATGCATATATATATATATATATGTAAATTAATTCTAAATATATATTATAGATGTGTACATTTCAGTTCTCAATCCAGGGAATTATATATTTTTACAGACTTTCACATGTAAAGAGTTGAAATAGTAAATTTTCATGGTCTTTTGTTCAACTTGAAAGAGTAATATTTTCTACTCAAAATTCCAATTGTAGAAATAACTTTAGGAAGCAGTAGAAAGAGAAGAAACTGAAGCATAGTTTATTCCTGAATAAGGAAGACATTGTTACTGAGAGATATATTGTAGCTATTTACAGATAACAAGGTTTTCTGTTGTATATTGTTGTTGTTGTTGTTGCTTTTTTTAAAAGGAAGGAGACATATATATATATATATGAAATAATCAGTATGTTACTTTTTCTTATATTTTTCTTTTTTATTAAAATTGATTCTTCTTTCATAAAATAACGTTAAGCCTTATTTAGCAAATCAGAAAAAAATACAACCCAATCACAGTTTTCCTTCCCTTGGTTCCTCCCAGTTCCCCAATTTCTCCTCTCCCCTACTTCTACTCCCCTTGGTTTTCAGAAAAAAATATCAGGCTTCTAAAAGATAACCACACAATACAACCAATCAAGGTACAATAAGACAAGAGCCCTCATATCGATGCTGGACAAGGCAACCCAATAGTTGGAAAGGAGTCTCAAGAGCAGGAAAAAAGAGTCAGGGATACACCTGCTCCCACTCTTATGAGCCTCACAGCAAAAAACCAACTTAACAGCCATAACATATACTCGTAGGACATGGTGTAGGTTCTTACAGGCTCCCTGCTTGCTGCTTCAGTCTTTGGGAGCCCATATGATTCCTGATCAGTTGATTCAGTCTACCATGTTCTCCTGAAGAACCCCTCTGGACTCTTACAATCTTTCCTTCCCATCTTTGGTAATGTTCCCTGAACTATAAGGGGAAAGACCTGATATATAGAAATCCAATTAATATTCTCTCAATATATAATGTCCAGTTGTAGGTCTCTGCACCCACTACATCTGCTGACAGAGGAAACCACACTAGATGACTGGATAAGGCACCAATATATTAATATAACAGAGTATTATTAGGGATCATTTTTTGTAAGCTTATTTGATTCTACTCCAGGTCTCCGGGCTATCTGGTCTCTATTTTTCAGCTATCCAGGCAGTGTAGGGTATGGGCTTCCTCTCATAATATGGTGCTGAAGATAAACCACAGAGTCATTGGGCACTGCCACAGGTTCTGCACCACCATTGCCTCAAATTATCTTGCAGGCAGGGTAGGTTGTAGGTTGAGTGTATTGTACATGGCTTGGTATCCATGTTTCTCTTTCAGTAGCCTGCAATGTACCTTTCTTCTCCAAAGAGAATACAATATAGGGGTGAAGTTTCTATGCAGGTTTTTGTTCAACCTCTCAAAACAAATTTTTTCAAAAGCCCATAGAAAGAAAACTGTGGTAATGAACTCCATGTGTTTTATTTCTCAAAGAAACACAACAATTCTTGTAAATGACTGTGTTAAATCCCCAAGAATATGACTAAAGTGACATTACAAATTATGATTACCATATGGTACAAAGGAAGGAAATAATTTACAAATCATTTAAGAATCTTCAGGGAAAGTATGAATAGTGTCAAGCTCACAGTGGATAGAGACAATTATGCTGAAACCACTGCTTTTTATCCATTACAGTAGTAGTTTCTTATATATTTTAATAGGATAAAGACATCAAATGATTTATCTAAACACTGATGATAACTACATACATCAGTTCATGTTTTCAAAGAGTTTAAATGTTACCAAACACTAAACTAAGTAATAAATAAACCAGATACTTACCATTTTTATGCATATTCTTCAATAAAATGAAATGTGGCTATTAAGCTTATCAAAGAGGTATCTATGGTTTATAAGAAAACTTAGGTTAAATACAGTATGCAAGAAATATTGTCTGTCTTAGGATTCAGATCCCCTCTTCCCATTGATGCCATACAAGGCCATCCACTGCTATACATGTGGCTGGAGCCTTTGTCACTCCATGTGTACTCTTTGGGTGATAGCTTACTGAGCCCCTGAGAGCTCTGGGGAATCTGGTTGGTTAATATTTTTGTTCTCCTTGTGGGGTTGCAAACCCCTTCAGCTTCCTCAGTCCTTTCTCTAACTCCTCCATTGGGGACCCCATGCTCAGACCAATGGCTGGCTGAGAGCATCTGCCTCTGCAATTGTCAGAATCTGGCAGAGGTGCTCAGGACACAGCTGTATCAGGCTCCTGACAGAAAGAACTTCTGAGCATCCACAATAGTGTCTGGGTTTGGTGACTGTATATGGGATGGATTCCCCAGGTGGGAGAGTCTCTGGATGGTTTTTCCTTCAGTCTCTGCTGTACACTTTGTCTCCATATTTGCTCCTGTGAATATTTTGTTCCCCCTTCTAAAAAGCACTGAAGCATCCACACTTTGGTCTTCCTTCTTCTTGAGCTTCATGTGGTATGTGAATTGTATCTTGGGTATTCCAAGCTTTTGGGCTAATGTCCACTTATCAGTGAGTGCATACAATGTGTGTTGTTTTATGATCAGGTTATCTCACTCAGAATGATATTTTCTAGTTCTATCCATTTGCCTAAGAATTTTATGAAGTCATTGTTTTTAATAGCTGTATCCATTCCTCTGTTGCAGGACAGACGGTTCTTTCCAGATTCTGCCTATTATAAATAAGGCTGCTATGAACAGAGTGGAGCATGTGTCCTTGTTATATGTTGGAGCATCTTTTGAGTATATGCTCAGGAGTGGTAGAGCTGAGTTCTTACTTAGTACTATGTGCATTTTCTGAGAAACTGCCAGACTGATTTCCAGAGTGGTTTTCCCATCTTGTAATTCCACCAACAATGGAGGATTGTTCCTCTTTCTCCACATTCTCACCAGCATCTGCTGTCACGTGATGTTTTGAACTTAGTCCTTCTGACTGGTGTGAGGAGGAATATCAAGGTTGTTTTAAATTTGCATTTCCCTGATGACTAAGAATGTTGAACATTTCTTTAGGTGCATCTCAGCTATTTGAGTTTCCTCAGTTGTGAATTCTGTTTAACTGTGTACCCCAATTTTTAAAAGGGTTATTTGATTCTCTGGAGTCCAACTTACTAGAGATCTTTCTGTATATTGGACATTAGTCCTCTATTGGATGTAGGATTGGTAAAGATCTTTCCCCAATCTGTTGGTTGCCATTTTGTCCTATTTACAGAGTCCTTTGTCTCAGAAGCTTTGCAATTTTCTGAGGTCCCATTTGTCTATTCTTGATCTTAGAGCATAAGCCATTGGTATTCTTTTCAGAAAATTTTTTCTTGTGTCAACGTGTTCAAGATTTCTTCCCACCTTCTCTTCTATTAGATTAATATTTCTTTTTATGTGCAGGTCTTTGATCCACTTGGACTTGTACATTATACAACTTTCACTCTTCTACATGCTGACGTCAAGCTGAACCAGCACCAGTGCTTTTTTCCTCTGGTTGGTTTTAGCTTCTTTGTCAAAGATCATTTGACCAAAGTTATGTGGGTTCATTTCTGGGTCTTCAGTTCTCTTCCACTGATCTACCTGCCTGTCACTGTACCAATACCATGCAGTTTTCATCCCTATTGCTCTGTAGTACAGCTTGAGGTCAGGGATGGTGAGTTCCCCAGAAGTTCTTTTATGGTTAAGAATGGTATTCAGAGCAGCCTCATTTATAATAGGCAGAAGCTTGAAAGAAACCAGATGTCCCTCAAGAGAGTAATGGATACAGAAATTGAAGTACACTTACACAATGTAATTCTACTCAGCTATTAAAAACAAGGACTTCATGAAAACCACAAATAGATGGAAATAGAAAATATCATCCTGAGTTATGTAACCCTGACACAAAAGAACACACATGGTATGTATGCACTGACAAGTAGATATTAGCCAAAAAGCAGCTTGGAATTCCAAAATATAGCTCTCAGACCATATTAAACCCAAGAAATTAGAAGACCATACCAAAGTGTGGATGCTACAGTCCTACTCGGAAGGAGGAAGAGAACAATCTCGGGAAGTAGAAGGAGAGAGGGATGTGAGTAGGAGAGAGGAGGGTGAGGGAAAAAGAGGAGATATGGGAGAAATATATAGTGTCAGGAATTTGAAAGGAGGTGTATAGCCGTGGGGGAAGGTAACAAGGTGTAGCTACTAGACAGTCCCAGATGTCAGGGTCCCAAGAGGTTCCCATGACCCAACAAGGAGGACCTTAGCCAAAATACCTAACAAAGAGGGTACAGAACCTGTAAGATACCACATCCAGTGGATAGGCAAAGCCCCCAATTGAGGGATGGGGCTACCTGCCCACCTCAAAAATATTAATCCAGATTTCCTCTGGTCAAAAGGAAACACAGGGACAAAGAATGGAGCAGAAATAGAAGGAAAGCTCATCCAAAGACTGCCCCACCTAGGGATCCATTCCAACTTCAGATACCCTGACACTATTGCTGATGCCAAGACGTACTTGCTGACAGGAGCCTGATATAGTTGTTACCTGAGAAGCTCTGCCAGAGCCTGACCAAAACAGATTCAGATGCTTGCAGCCAAACATAGAACTGAGTGTTTGGGGACCCCAATGGAGAAGTTAGGACAAGGACTAAAGCAGCTGAAGGGATTTGCAATCCCATAGGAAGAACAAAAATATCAACCAACCAGACCACTTGAAGCTCCCAGGGACTAAACCACCTACCAAAGAGTACATATGGGGGACCCATGGCTCCAGCTGCATATATAGAAGAGGATGGCCTTATCATCACTGGAAGGGTAGCCCCATTGTCCTGTGGAGGCTCGATGACTTAGGGTAAGGGAATTCTTGTGTACTGAGGCAGGAATGTGTGGGAGGGTAGGGGTACCCTTACAGAAGTAGGGGGAGGGGGAGAAGATAGGGGGGCTGTGGAAGGGAAAGTGGTAATGGGGATAACATTTAAAATGTAAATAAATATAATAACTAATAAAAAGGCAAAAATTCTGTAAGTCAAAGGACACCATAAAAAGAAAAAAATGGCAGCCTACAAAATGAGAAAAGATCAACCCTACATCTGACAGAGGCCTAATATCCAAAATATATGAAGAACTCATGAAACTAGACATCAAGAAACTGAATAGTACAATTAAAATATGGGGTACAGAGGGAAACAGAGAATTCTCAAAAGAGGTAGAAACACTTAAAAAATGGTCAACATCCTTGGTCATGAGAGAAATGCAAATTAAAATGACTTTGAGAATCTATCTCTTAACTATCTGAATGATTTGGATCAAAAACTTAAGTGAAAGCTCATTCTGGCAAAGATTTCATGCAAGAGGAACACTCCTTGACTGTTGGTGGGACTGCAAACTTGTACAGCCACTTGAAAATCAATGTGGGAATTTCTCAGAAAAATAGAGATAGTTCTACCTCAAGTCCCAGCTATACTACTCCTGGGCATATACCCAAATGATGCTCCACCATCCCACAAGGACACTTGCTCAACTATGTTCATAGCAGCTCTATTCATAATAGCCAGACACTGGAAGTAATACAGATGTCCCTCTACAAAAGAATAGAAAATGAAAATGTGGCTCATTTGCACAGTGGAATACTACTCAGCTATTAAAAAGAAAGACTTCAAGGAATTTTGTATTTTAATGGATAGAATTAGAAAATCCTCATACTCAGAGTGATCCTCACTCAGGTAACCCAGACCCAAAAGGACATCTATTGTGTGTACTCACTTATAAGTGGATATTAGCTGTAAATGCTAATATTTGTTAAAAACAAGTATTCCTTAGCTTTACTCTGTCTCAGTTCTTCTAAGTATAACATGGACATTGTAATATTGCCTTCTATGGAGTGCTATGGGGAGGATTTTGTGGCTTATTTATACAAGTTAGAAACAGGTCTGACATAAACAAAAATAAATATTAGTAATGAATTCTGTTATTATGGATTTTAATGCACTTCTGATATGCACTAATCACTGAAAAACTTACTCAGAGGTAAAGTGTGCATAACAGTCGACTGAACACCTGATAAGCTAAAACTGAATTTTATATAGTGAAGGAGCATACATAACAAGCTAAACAAGTAAAACATGAATTGAGAAAACAGGGTTGTTTGCGTGGTTAGGGTTGGATGTTCCTGAATCTAGAACTTGGTAGCTACGATGGCTGATTAGTTATTTACCTGATTTACTTCCCTTTCATTATCTTATAAAAATAAATATTAACAACACCTACTTCAAAGGATTGATCTGAATATTAAGTAAACATATACAACACAAGAATGATACATGATACAATCTCAATAAATGACAGTTGCTATCATTTTTTAGTGTCTTTTTATTTTTATTAAATGCATCTGAAGTTATGTCTGCAAAATAGCTATTGAATTAGTTTGTAGAAAACCATCAATGATGAGGTTGTCATTTGACTCTGATTTTGACTGGCATAAACAAGGCAATGACTCATAACTACCAATACGTGTTGAAAAACAAGAATTGACTAGTTAATTAAGTCTAAAGTGTTGATCCAATAGCTCTGGGTTTTCATACAGGTTGATTATTATTTCTTCCACTTATGTACTGTCTTTCTTAATATGTCAGACAGGAAAGTGATTGGATTTTAATTATTCATTTTAAAATTTATGCTCAGAGGCTCATAAGCTTTAATTTAGTTTCATTACTGAGGTGATTGAGCATTACTAGATTTCACATATATAAGCTATTTGTTAAAGAAAATGCCAATTTTAGACAAATTTTCAACCTTTAGATTAAAACAACCCAAATATATATGGGATAAGAATTCATGACAGAGAGAGAGAGAGAGAGAGAGAGAGAGAGAGAGAATTCCCAAGAGAAAGAGAACATTCACAGTTATGATTGTCTTATACCAACTAACATTGCAGAAATGCCTACCATGCACCAAAAATAATTTAAGAAACTGAAGTACTAAAAGGACTAAAACTTTGTTCAAAGTTATAAATGTTAAACAGTTATAAAACTAGTAAATTTATGAAGAAAATACGAGTGAGTTGACCCTCCCTACTTATTAACCAGTCAATAGTTGTGTGGTAATATATGATAATTAACTGAGAAATGGATTTGAGTATCTCCAAGAAGAGCAGAACCAAAGAAAATGAGCTGATTTTGCATGCTTAAAGGAAAATGCATGACAATGTCACACTGCCTTAGTTCAACCCAGAAGCAAATCATAATAACCAGAATCTAGTCCATTTCACTGACTGTAGAATTCAGCCACCAGAAGATGAAATCCCCAAAGGAGCTCACATTGGCCAGGAGGCTTCAGGACTGTCTCTACTTTTAGTTTACCTCTTAAGAATAACTGACATTTACCATATGATTTACATTACCTATTTAAGCACAAAGCATTATTCTCTCATGGTATTTAGGTTCATAAGGTCAAGGACCATGTGTGTCTTGCTCTATGCTACATCCAAAATATATAAAGCAGTCTTTGGTGCATTTTTAATATTCAATAAACATGTCTTGGGGGAATAAGAATTTAAAATCCCTGAGAGAAGAGAATGAGGTTTAAGCCACTGACCATAGCTCTTTCACAGTGAAGCAGAGCTCTGTAGGTAAGCTCACTGGATTACTGAATGCTGTAATACTCCAAATATGGAAGGACATAATACCTCCAACCGTTGGAATTTTGAATGGCAAAGCAATCAGTCTTCAATATAAATTGCCTTAACTGAAGAGGTCAACGTTGTTCGAAGTCAAAACTTACTGCTAATCCACATCTAGTGAATAATTAGTGCAATTATATAAAAGTCAGGACTCCAGCGAGGCATGGTGGCTCATGTCTGTAATCTCAATTAAATGGGAAGCTGAAGCAAAAGGATTTCCATGAAAATAAGGCAAGCTTGAATTACACTGTGAGTTCTAGTCCTGCCAGGAATATAGAGAGCAAAGCCTTATCTCAACTGTCTCCTCCAAAATAAAAACTAGAACCTTTACTTAAATATAATTACTATATGATTACATTACAAAGGTATTACAGCTTCAGAAAACTTCATTTCATTGGCAAAGAACTTTGTGGAGATGATCACAGGATATCATGTCTCTCTTAGTTCTATTTTTCATAGCAAAGAATGCTAACTTTGCACCATTTTGGTATTGTGCTCCCTTCCTCCTGCTCCAGGCGTCACGGCTCCACTTCATTGTCATGAACTTTGCATCTCTCTGGAATCATGTGCTCAAATATAGCCTGTCTTCTGTAAGTTGCCTTTGTCAATGTGTTTTGTAACAGTAAGTAATATATAGGATGTGGACACATAGCCCACATAGCCTGATGCTGAATTTGCTATGCTGACCTCAAATTCACAGAGATCTTCTTACTTCAGACTTCCTTGTTACAGATTGTCAATATTCTGCATTCCATTCCTTGTCTCAGAATGACTTTCCTGTACTACTGAACCTATAAAGCACACTATGTTCCTGTCTTTACAAAATACTTTCTTCATAGAGTAATACCTTGAAGTCCTTTAGTGCCCACAATTTAAGAATTTTTAATTTTCCATTAATAAATAGAATATAGCTAGTAATATACACATCAAGCACAAAAAGGAACAATGTGTAATTAATTCAAAATTTCCTTCCCTAGACACCAAGATTTTTCAAACATCCATGTTAGAACCAATAATATAAATGCCAGAAGGACGAGAAAGTAACATTCAATGGTCATAGATCCTCATTATTCTTTTGTTTCCCCTATAACTGTGTTAAAAATAATTATGAATCTGCAATTCATAGTGTATGTTCTCCAAATTTAAAAGAAATACCTTGTGTATATATATATGTATATATATATACATATATATATGCAATAAATTTATTACTCCATAAAGTAAAATGTAATTTTCCTTGCGGTTTTTAACATAGTGGTGTGTCAATGAGGTGTGCCCTGAATCAAAACAAGATATGATATAAGTATGGAGCATGCTGACTCTGACTGGTCATGCCCTGAGTATCACAAGTTTTTAAGAACTATCAATGCTATCTGTGCTTAAAAGGCTTAGCTTACAAAGTTTTATTATACTGACAATTTTGAAATTTTTATAATATAGAGCTTTATTCCCCTACCCCCATTTTCATCTCATGCCCTGATCTTTCCACTTGTTTTTGTTCCTTTCATATCATATCCTGGTATGTTTTTATAATCTCTTTGTTTTTCTTCATATTTGTATAACTGTTATATATTAAGTTTGAATAGGGAAAGCTTATGTATCTTCAGATATGTCTAATATTTTTATGTTGAATATTCAAATGAATAATTATGTGAAATCCCTGAACATTTGGTTTTGGATCCTCATGTTTTGCTCAATCAGAGGGTTTGAACAGTTTATATCGATTGTTTTGCTAAATTCAGATGTCATTCTCTGCCGAGATTCTTGTCCAGTGAGCTTAAACACAAGATAATGTCTACAATACTTCCTGTGCCTGGGATGAGCTCAACATGCATTGTAGAGAGAAAATTATTCAAGTCTTTAACAAAATTATTTCAAAAGTCAAGAAATCATTAAAAGTACATAAAGTCTTAAGTGATGAAATGAAGGTTTAAAGCCACAGAGTAATTCAATAGAAACATGTTCTATAGAATCTTCCAATTTAAGCTCAGTAAGTTCTTGAAAAATTCAGTGTCTACAGCTGTGTTCTCATTTTAATATAATGTTATTAAATCATATGTGAAGGTTAAGGTTAACTGACAGATTGTCAGGATCTAACATAACCTGGGAAATGGGCCTCTGGGCATACGTGTGGGGGGAGTCTCATGATTTTATTAATTGAATTAGAAAGACCTCTCTCACAGATGGACAGGATCAGTTCCTATCTTGGGTGGGTCCCAAACTTCATGTAAATGAAAAAGGTGGCTGAACCCAAGCAATTATTATTCTCTACTGTTTGACATTTGATGTAATATTACTAGCTACTTCAATGTCCTGCTGCCTTCAATTTCCCTCCATGAAGGGCTGTACTTTGAACTGTGAGCTAAAATAAATGTTTTTCCTCTAAGCTGGAAGTATTAGAGTATTTTTATAAGAACATCTAAAAGGCAAATTATTATCAACATTCTTGAATTGATAACTACATTGGTTTTTGGCATGCCCATGTTCATGCATGCACATATAATCTGTAACTCACACTGATGCATGCATTAATAAAACCCCCAGTTTTAAATAAAGAGTTCCCACACTCATTTATTTGTTGTCTTCCTTTGTTATTTCCACAGTTTTTGTACATTACTTAAATGAGGAATTAGTCTAGTATATTCAATCATAAATTATATGGTTTTTCATCCAGATTATGAAATCTTTTTAAAAAGTCTACACATTAATGAACATCAACTCTTAGGATCATGCACATTTCATATTAATCACTACAAAAAAGAAAAAGGAACAATAAGAAAATAAGATAGCTAAAGTTACCTAAGACTTATGAAAGACACACTATAGAAAGTGACATCTTAAATAGTGGCACACTTCACACGTAACAGCAAGAACAATGGTAAGATCGAAGACTAACTCTGGACTCTAAAGACAATTTAAAGATTGTTAATGATAGAACATCATATGTAGTTTGTGTGGAGACAAGCAGAACAAATTCTGAGAGAGGTTTCAAGGGTAATTGAATCTAGGTAGCAAAGGGTATCTATAATACCAATGAAAGGAAATTTATATATGATTGTGTATTTTATGGAGAAAGATGGAAACATTTTAGATATTCTATATAGGGAGTGAAAATATTCAATTTAATATTAAAAGCCTACTAAGACTAGAATATGGAGAAAACTAGGAAATCCAGGAGTATTCAGCAGTGAAGGGGATTTTCAGTTACTTAGTGAAAATGACCTTCAAGTGAGTGACCACAGAGTAGATAGAGAGAGAAATCAGTTTGGGATTAGAGAAAGACAGAGGTACAATTGTAAAATTATTAGGGACCATTTATTGTATATGAAGTAAAGCTACAAGAATTTCTCAGAATAAGAAGGATGGAACAAATTAATGTTTGTGGCTTGGTGACTCACATATGTAGTTTAGTTTTCTTCATATACTTATCATTAGAAAAATTAAAAACACAACATTCAGTCAACTTCTATGTAAATAATGCTTCTTTGCTAAGCTCTAGTATTTATTTATTTACTTATTTATTAATTATTGCACAGGTGGATTATGTGTGCATATGATGTGTTTTATGTGAGTGCACGCATGCTAGGCCATGGGACACATGAGGATTCAGAAGATAAATTTCTGGAGCTAGTTTTCTTCTGTCATCTTGAGTTCTGTGATTGTCAGTCATCAATCTTGCATAGAAAGTGTGTTTCCTTGTTAGGGCATTATTAACTTTAAAATGTCTACTATGCCATTATGCTTCACCAAGAATTGGTTTGATTTCTTTTTCACTCTTCCTTTGACTCTAGATACACATGAGAGCTGTATAATACATTTGATGGTAATCTCTCCTAAATCCTTCTCAGTCTAGTGATTTCCCTTGCATCATTTTTTCTCTTGAATAATTTACCCTAGTAGTTCACCTTGAATTGTTTTCTTAAGCCTTATTTTTGGCAACTTTTAATTAACTCTTAGAGATTTTCTTCTTTTTCCCAGTAATTTATTTATTTTCTCAATTTACATCCGGATCCCTGCCCCCTCCCTGTCCCTATCTCACACAGTCCCTCTCCACATAACTCCTTGCACTTCTCCTCTGAGAGTTTAAGGCTCCCCCTGGGTGGCCTTCCCTTTCCCCTTCTGAGCACCTCAAGTCTCTGAAGAGATAGGCTACTGTGTTCCCACTGAGGCCAGGCAAGGCAGTTGTTTCTGTAACTAGGCTTAGTTAGAGAAAGGGAATTCACAGGCAATAAATTCAGGAACATCTCTTACTCCAGTTGTTGGGGACCCACATGAAGACCAAGCTGCACATCTGCAACATATGTGTGGGGGTCCTAGATCCAGCTCCTATATGCTCTTTGGTTGGAGGTCCAGTTACTGAGAGCCACCAAGGGTCCAGGTTAATTGACTCTTTTGGTCTTCCTGTGCAGTCCCTATCCCCTCCAGGGTTCTCAACCCTATTCCCAATCTTCCATAAGAGTCCCTGACTTCCATTCAATTTTTGGCTATGAGTCTCTATATCTGTTTAAATGAGATGCTTGTTGGAGACTCCCAGAGGACAGTTACACTAGGCTTCTGCCGGCAAGCATATCAGAGTATCTTTAATAGTGTCAGGGATTGTTGCTTGACCATAGGATGAATCTCAAGTTGGACCGATTTTTGGTTGGCCATTCCCACAGACTCTGCTCTGTCTTTGTCCTTATATTTCTTGTAGACAGGGCAGATTTTGCTTCGAAAGTTTTCTGGGTTGGTTGCTGTCCTTGTCCATTCAATGGAGATCCACCTGGCTATAGGAGGTGGCCACTTCAGGTTCCCTATTGCAAACGCTAGGAGTCTCACCTAATGTTACCTCCATAGGTGCCTAGGAGCATCCCAGATCTCAGATCTGTGGCATGTCCTAGAGATGTCCATAACTACCATCCCACTGAACTCCAATTTCTACTCATTCTCCTAGCCTTCACTCCTGTTTTTACTCCAACCTGATCTTGACACTCCCCATTCACTTCCCCATGCCTTCTCCCTCCCAGTTCCCTCCCTCCATCTGCCTCATAGGACTATATTATTCCCATTCTAAATGAGATTCAAGCATCTTTGCTTGTGCCTTCCTTCTTGTCTAGCTTCTTTTAGTCTGTGGAGTGTAGCATGGTACCTGTATTTTATGGCTAATAGCCACTTATTAGTGAGTAAATACCATGCATGTTCTTTTGGGTCCGGGTTACCTCACTCAGGATGATATTGACTAGTTCCATCGATTTGCCTGCAAAATTCATGATGTCTTTGTTTTCAATAGCTGAATAGAATTCCACTGTGTAAATGAACCACAGTTTCTGAATCCATTCTTTGTTTGAGGAACATCTAGTTTATATCCAGTTTCTAGCTATTACAAGTGAGGCTGCTATGAACATAGTGTAGCATGTGTCCCTGTGGTATGGTACGATACCTTTTGGGTATATGCCCAAGAGTGGTATAGCTGGGAATTCAGGTAGATCTATTTCCAATTTTCTGAGGAACTTCCTGAGAGATTTCCAGAGTACTTCTACCAGTTTGCTATCCCACCAGTAATGGAGGAGTGTTCCATTTTCTCTACATCCTTGCCTACATGTGTTGTGCCTGGTGTTTTTGATCTTAGCCATTCTGACAGGTGTAAGGTGGGATCACAAAGAAGCCCAAAATGAACAGTAGAAAAAAGAAAACATCTTCAATAAATGGTGCTGGTCTAACTGGCAGTCTATATCTAGAAAAATGAAAATAGATCCATATCTATTACCTGGCACAAAGCTTGAACTGAAATGAAGCACTAAATAAAATGTTCAAAGTCCTTAGTCGTCCAGGAAATACAAATCAAAATGACATTGAGATTCTAACTTATACTAAGCAGAATGGTTGGGAAACATTTAATTATTGCTTTCCTTAGGGCCTAATTTTCCTTATCTTGATTTATCTTTGGAAAACTGTATCTGTCTAGAAAATCATCCATTTAGTTCAGATTTTCCAATTTTGTGGAGTATAGGTTTTTGAAGAAAAATTACTGATTTTGTAAATTTCCTCAGTGTCTATTCAAATTTTGTTAATTTGGATACTGTCTCTCTGTCTTTTAGTTTGGTTGGCTAATGGTTTGTCTATACTGTTGATTTTCTCAAAAAAAAAATAGCTCTTGATTTTGCTGATTCTTTGTTTTGTTCTCTTCATGTTTAATTTATTTGAGGCCAGAGTTTCATTATTTCCTGTAATCTACTCCTCTTGGATATGATTGCTTATTTGGGTTCTAGAGCTTTCAAGAGTACTGTTAAGTTGATAATATGAGATTTCTCCAATTTCTTCATGAAGACACTTAGTGCTATGATCTTCCCTCTTAGCACTGCTTTCATTGTGTCCCATAAGTATGACTATATTATACATTCATTTTTATTGAATCCTAGAAAGTCCTTGATTTATTTTTCTTCTTTTATCCAGTGGTAATTCCATTGAGAGTTGTTCAGTTTCCATGAGTTCGTAGGTTTTCTGTTGTTTCTCTTGTTGTTAAAGTCCACATTTAATCTGTGGTGATTTGATAAGATATAAGAGGTTATTTCAGACTTCATGCATCTCTTGAAGCTTGTTTTGTGATCACGATTATGTTCACTCTTGGAGAAGGTTTTGTGAAGTGCTAAGAAGAAATTATATTCTTTTGCTCTTGGGTTAAATATTCTATAGATATCTGTTAGGTCCATTTGATTCATAATATCTGCTAGTTTCATTATTTCTCTATTTAGTTTCTGTTCTGATGACCTGCCCACTGTTGAGAGTAGGATACTGAAGTCTCCCACTATTTATAAATGATGTTTGCTTTGTGATTTAAGCTATAGTAATGTTTCTTATATGAATGTGGTTTTACTTGCATTTGGGGCAAATGTTCAGCACTGACAAGTCATCTTGGTGGATTTTTTTTTTTATGAGTATGAAGTGTCCTTCCCTGTCTCTTTTGATTATTTTTGGATGAAAATCTATTTTGTTAGGTATTAGACTGGCTATTCCAGCTTGTTTCTTGGGTCCGTTTGTTTGTGAAACCTTTTCCAGCCTTTTAACATAATGGCTGTTTTGTTTCTTGTAAGGAGCAGAATGATAGATCTTGATAGATCTATTCTGTTAGTCTATGTCTTTTTATTGGTGAATTTAGACTAATGATGTTAAAAAATATTAATGACCAATGACTGTTAGTTTCTCTTACTTTGATGGTGGTGGCTGTGGTGGTGGTGGTGGTGGTAGTGTGTGTGTGTGTTTGTATGTGTGTATGTTCTTTTGGTTTATCTGTGAATTTATTAATATTTTTTAGGGTTTGTAGATGCAATTACCTTTTTTGTGTTGGAGTTTTTCTTCTAGCATTGTCTATATGACTGGATTAGTAGATATTGTCTAAATTTGGTTTTGTTGCAGATTATCTTGGTTTCTCCATCTATGGTGATAGAATGTTTTGCTGAGTATAATAGTCTGGGATGACATTTCTGGTGTCTTAGTGTCTGCAAAGCATCTGTTCAGGCCAATCTGTCCAGGTCCTTCTTGCTTTTAGAATCTATTTTGAGAACTCAGGTGTAATTCTTATAAACCTGACTATATTTTACTTGGATCATTTCCCTTGCCACTTTTAATACTCTTTCTTTGTTCTGTACATTTAGTGTTTTGATTATTATGTGGTAGGAGGATTTTCTTTTCTGGTCCAATCTATTTGGTATTCTGTAAACTTCTTATAGATTTATAGCCTCTCTCTCTCTCTCTCTCTCTCTCTCTCTCTCTCTCTCTCTCTCTCTTCTCTCTCTCTAGATAAGGAAATTATCTTCTATGATTTTTGTTGAAGACATTTTCTTGGCCTTTGATCTGGGAATCTTCTACTATTCCTATTGTTCTTAGGTTTTGTCTTTTCATAGTGTTCTAAATTTCCTGAGTGTTTTGTGTTAAACACTTTTTAGATTTGGTATTTACTTTAATCTATGTATTATACATTTTTATGATTAATTTTATGTTTATTTCTTTCAACAGTTCACATCTGTACACCTGACCTTCATGGAATGTGTATCTTCTATGCTTAAGATTCTCCCTTCCTTCTCATATAGCTGTTTGTGATGCTTGATTCTCTAGTTCCTGTTCTTTTACCTAGGTTTTCCATCTCTAGGGTTGCCTCAATTTGTGTTTTCTTTATTGCTTCTATTTCCATTTTCATGTCTTTAACAGTTTTATTCATTTTCTTCCCCTGTTTGATTATATTTTCCTGTATTTATTTATATTTATTCATTTCTTCTTTAAAGGTCTCTACTTGTTTTTTTTTATATTTTGCTGTATTTCTTTAAGAGATTTGTTTATTTCCTCTTTAAAGACCTCTAGCACCTTTACAGGATGAGATTTAATATCACTGTCTTGCTCTTTGGGTGTGTCAGGCTATCTAGAACTTGCTTTTGTAGGAGAGCTGGTTTCTGATGGTGCTACACTGCCTTGACTTTTTTTATTATCTTCTTGCACTGGCCTTGAACCATCTACTTGTCTCTGGTATTGACTGGCCTTATAATCTCTGGTGTTAGCAGGCCTCTAGGACTGCAAGTAAAGCTGGTAGTTCCTAATGCCAACAGGCTCCTGGTTGCTCTGGTTGGCAGCTGGCCTTTAGGGAAGCAGGCAAAGCTGGTTTTCCTGGGTGGTACCAGGTTTCCAGTGAGGCAGACAGAGCTATGGCACAGGAGTCGAGTGCAGATCTTAGATTCTGAGATTTTCATATAATGTATTTTGGTCAGAATCATTCTTTCTCCCCGAATTTCTCCCATATCTTTCCCTCCATTCCAAACCCACAAAGTCTTGTGTTTTTTCCTTTTGCCCCATTCCCCCATCTATTCTCCTTTCCCCCTCCTACTTCTTTTCTTCCTCCTTCTTCTCCTCCTCATCCTCTTCCATTTCTTATTTCATCATGTCCAATTTATGCTGCCCATATATTTTTTACTCTTTTGACTTCCTTTTAATCTTGGGTGATCTACTAGAGGCTATGCCCTTAAAGAAAATTGAAAGATGATAAGATAAACCTCAAAATATTGTTTGATGTACAATGAAATCAATGGAGTATTAGTAAAGTGAAGTTACAGAAAACTGTAGTTTGATGTAATTTTTGCTTCGTTGTGCTTGTCTCTGCTACTCACCTTAATGAAAGCATTATCTTTGTCTTCTTGACACAGTTTCTTTTCTCTGATTCTACTATTCCCTGAAATAATTAGACTTATCTAAGTCTAATTATATTCCAATTGCATAATATGCTAGCTTAGGAGAAAAAAATGGTATGGATAATCTGAATAATAAAAAATATGGTTAGCCTGATTTTAACATGGGGATCTGAGGGAAGTTATTTTCATTGAAATTGATTAAATCATGGGTAATGAAAGGTAATGAATGATAACACTGATAACACTTTTAATATAGTTGATAAAATATATGGGTGCAAATCTCCAATGGACGCTGAACATTAAGTAAGAGCTAATATGTTAAGGCTAGCTAGTATTTCTCATTGGCATTAAGATCCAAGATATCACCTCAATAGAAGAATCTGATACTGGGTGAAGGATATAGTTCATGACTAGATAAAGAACAAGTGTTGCCTCTAAAAGGAAAAATGTTTCAGGTTGCAGCTCTAAAGAGGGATTAAACAGCAATAAAATAAGTTGCAGCATATCCCTAGTGATTTTCATAAGATCAATAATTTTGTGCTTTGAATAGAAAATATGATTTTCTTCCTTTACCCACTAATGTCAATAGAGCCACTCTACACCAATATTGTAATATTGACCAATTACATGGGTATCACAAATCACTCAGCATTTTGTCATAGTATTTGTCACTGAGGAGGGCTCTGAAAGTCATATCTAAACAATCAGTTTTTATAGTACAGAAAATATTTAGCACAATTTTAAAATTAATTTGCTACTGAAAGAGTGTAATTCTAGATCATACTATGTAGGGAATAATGAAAATTACATAAGTCTCTCACTTTTCGCTTTCTTAACCTTCCCTCTCTTCAAAATTATAATTATAAATTCTGGAAGAAAGAATTTAAAACTATGTATTAGAGGATAAATTGAGTAGGTCTTGGGTCACTGTTATGGGGGACCAGGAGTTGCAATGCTTAAGATGTACATAAATATAATACTAAATTAATAAAACCAAAAAGAAAAATATAATCAAAATATGTTATATAAAAATTAATAAAAATAATTATGGAAAAGATAATTATAATAAAATTATCTAGACATTTATTATCAACACATATCAAGGATAGAAAAGAAATACTTAAAATAATTTACTTAATAGTAAGAGTCTGTGGTAGTTAATCTTGTCTACGACCTTAATAAGATATAGAAGTAGTCCATGGGAACAAACCACTGGGAAAATCTATAAGAAATTGTCTAGGTTAGATCAAGTAAAGTGGTAAAATCCATGCTAATTGTGGGTACAGCATTCCATGGGTTGGAGCATCAGATTAAATAGATAGGAGAAAGGCAGCGAAGAACCACTATTCATTTCTTTATCTTGTTAAATGAATGGTATATGAAAAGCTGCAACATGCTTCTCCACCATGATGGACTACAGTTTCAACCTATGAGCCAAAATATACTCCTCATTCTTTTATATGCTTTTGTCAAGTATCTTGTTAGACCAACAAAATAAGTGACCAATACAGAATGTAACAAATTAAATATAGTAAGGAACAAGGCCATATGTACACACACACACACACACACACACACACACACACACAGGCACACAGACACACACTATAAAAGGGAATCCATTAGAATGGCTTACATCATATGACCTGGGTAGTCTGAAAATGGTCATTTATACACCAAACAACAGAGAAAAGACAGTAAGCCCTGTCAATGTCAGACTCAGAGGCAAGGTAATCAAAGAAAATATCCTGGTGTTTTTACTTCTCTCCCAACCTTTAGTTTTTCTATCAATTTAATGATTCCAGTATCTCAAGTCTGTGTCTCTCTAATGCTTAGAGCATATAACAAATTAGAGTTAATAGTTTTCTTCTGTAGAACCATTTTGGAAGAACAAACACATGGCTATTGAATAGAATTTCTGCAATTTGGTGGCATATTCTTTTAAAAGAATACATTAGAAGTTACCTCTAGCATAGTTTGTTTGTTTGTTTGCTTTTATTTTTACAATAAATGGCAAAAGGAAGATAGTTCTTACATACCCTATTTGCCTCCTCTACATGGTCCAAGAATCTCCTTTCATAAGTCACAAAGAACTATCACAAGTGATTGCATTCTGTATGGGACATTCCTTGAGGTATATTTGATTTCAGCTATATTTACTGCTTTTGCATCACTGTTTTCACTGCTATTTGTTTTCTTCAGGGTCCAAGAACTGAATTCCAGTAAGGGAGGGTACCATATTGGAGATGTTTTGAGACTATATATCTTGATGTTGAATTGTGTTCCAGTACAGAAGATTATGGTATTATTTACTTGGTTTACATTCCACTATTACTTCTCACCACCATTCTACTACTCTCTTTGCAAAATGACACTCAACCTATGATCTAAGGATACCTTGAAGGTTGTTCTTCCTTTAATTTACCAGAAGCTTAGTATAAGCTCCATGTAACTATTTGACATAAGTACTATATATTATATTTGTATGGCTTCTATGATTCACATGAAGATCCTCCAAAGGAATGTATCTGAAATCTTCTTCCAAAGAGTGGGAAACAAGTCTCTAACAGTTACACGATTTAGTGTTTTGATGCATACCCTCAGAAAGCACTATGATGAGCTCTCTTTCTGATTGATGGGTCAAATTTCAATTGTATATTTCTCAAACACTTGGAGCAAATGAAGCTGAGTAGACTTCCTATTCTCTGTAGCAACCATTTTGAAATAACAAAGACATAGCAGTTGAGTAGATGATGAGCTCATTTTCTGGTTGCTGACTCAAAATGTGTTTATGTATTACTGGCTGTTGGATTATGTTGGTACACAATGTCTCTCCCTTGACAGACTCCTGAATCCCCAAAGCCTGTTTGATCTTCTGTGTTTTCTGTATTGATATTATTCTATGTCATGTATTTTGGTACAAATCTTATAAATACAAATGTCAAGACAAGATAAAAGTTTGCCTACTTCCACCTTCATTATATCCCAAATGAAAATGTTATTAGAAAAAAAGTACTAAAAGATTTAACTTTTGTCTTAAATATTAGAATATCTTTTAATCAAGTCAAAGATATTATTATAAAGCTCTGGTTGTCTTTGAATTCATTCATATATTTCCTATTGAGTGTTATTAGCTCTAGAATTACAAGCATGTACCACCACACCCACCTACCTCAAATATTGCTGTACACATGAGATACATTTTAGTACTCACATGATAGCTGGAAGTCAATGATGTGTAGTGTTTATTAGCCAATTGTTAGCATGCATGTGTACAAACTGACAGCAAAACCAACAATTGGTTCCATCTTTGAAACATGTTTTCTTGCCAAGCTTATGAAGTTTTAATTACAATCATTTTGAAATATTAATGGTTATTTAACTTTCTTATTTCTGTGCAGAAACAAGATAAAAATTTTCCTTTGAAATATGATGACAGAAAACACTTGATATGAACAATATACAGTTGTGTAGGGCTTAACTGCTTATTTATAAGAAATAATAATTTGTCTTATGTGCATGCAGGCATTACCACCACACCCACATGAAGATATTTTTTTAATTTTCAGTGTGCAAATCAAATACCAACTACATCAAAAAAATTACTTACAAAATCTCATATTCTCAGGCCAAATTCTAGACCTATAAAAGCAAAGTTGCTTGGGTAGAACCCAGACATTTTCTCCACAGAGAACTGTTAAAGTATAAAGTTTGTTAACGATGGTTCAAGAGCTATATTATCAAAGCTAGTTCATTTTATATCTTTGCCTCCTATTTTGATTTGAGGTTCAAAATCTATTCATTCACTTTTGAATAAGGCTGATAAGACTTCTAGGTTCATATATTCTCAAAGGGTTCTAGTATAAGCTGCTAAAAGTATCATCTTAACATTTTATTGAAAAATTAAAATCAGTAAAGAACACATAGCTTAATGTGAGTCAATAACATTTTATATATTCATGTACCTGTTACCAAGAACTAGCTCAACAGACAATATTCCTACTATAGTAGAAGTTACCTTCTCAGTTACTACTATCTCCTTTACCCTTTTGTAAAATCAACCCATATGTGTGTGTGTGTATAATACATATAATTTTAGAGTTGTTTATTTCTGTATATATGATTGTTTTGCCTTGTGGCTACAGAGGTCAGAAGAAGGAATCATAAAAGATATCAGATATCTTGGAACTTGAGTTATCAAATAATCGTAAGCCATCATTTGAGTACTCAGATTCAAATTGGTTTCTCTGAAGGAGCAAGAAACACTCCCAAACTTGGTGTCAACTCTGCTGTTATAAAGTGACTTATAATAGTTTGTTCCTCTTCTTGTCATGACTGGTGTCTTGAATAGATCTTCATTTATTTTATATATCTATCTCACTTTTATATTGTAATTTCTGTTTATAGTATCTCTCATGTTGCTATTTATATAGAAATAATTCATTATTTATAATTATAACATTTCACTTTGCTTATACAACACAGTTTATACATTTCATTGTTGATGTGCAACTGGAATTTTTGATGGTGTAGCTATCTGAATAAAACTGACATAAGTATTTTTGTTATATCTTTTGATATACTGTAGTAATGTATAAACATTTCTATTGAGAATGTGTACAGAATGTGATTCCTAGGCCACAGGGTAGATGTAGGAGTACTGCCAACCTAATTTCTAAAAAGACTCTACCACTTTGCATAAGCACCAGGTACATATGGCATTTCTAATCATTCTACATTCTTGCCAAATTTATTATTGGTCCTGATTTTAATTTTAACTACTCAAGTGGGTATATAGAAGTATCTCACTGTGGCTTTAATTTTAATTTGATAATATGCAATAATAGTCTATATAGTCTATATACCTATATGCATTTACAGGTTGTATATTCTGTTTTATAGAATATAGGTTGAAAATTATGTCCACTGAGTAGTACTCCATTGTGTAAATGTACCACATTTTCTGTATCTGTTCTTCTGTTGAAGGACTTCTGAGTTCTTTCCAGCTTCTCACTTTTCTAAATAAGGCTGCTAAAAGGTTTGGGGTGATGACCAAGAAATAGGATGGCATTTGATGTAAATAAAGAAAATATCCAATTAAAAAGAGTATGAATGGATTTTTATTTTGTTTTCTTTGTGTTGGACAGAATTTCTCATTACATATATAATTATTAAAATGTAAATGGTTATAATATCACAGGATAGGCTTAGGCACATGTGTTTTTGATTATGTGAGGTATATTTGACTGTGTATTTAAAAGCACATTTCTTAATCACTCTGTAAATAATCAACTTTCATCTTATTTTCTATTTCTCTTCCATATAAAACTATTTCTATGCTTTTTAATTTTTTATGAATTTACAAGTAATTATATCATGATTAAATATTTACATCTATTGTATATGCATATTTGTTTCCTTCCAATAATAATTATATAAATATTGATACTAGGTAGATAATCTCCTAATAAAAATAGTTTATTTTTTATTCAAAAAATTATGTCCACTTTAATTGAACTATTTATATTATTTACTGATTTTTATGAAAGCTTTCCATATTTTGTGATCTTTATATAAAATATGTTTGACATATTCCTTCTTCAAGTCTATAGGGTGCCTTTCTACTATCTTAAATGTAGTTCTTATTGAACAAAAGCTACTAAATTTAATGGAGTATAATTACATCAATCTTCTCCCTAATGATTTTCTCATGTATTGTCCTAATTAGGAAACATTTGTTATGGGGCTAGGCAGATGTCTCTGCTCTTAAAGAGTACTTACAGGTAACCCAGGCACAAAAGAACACACATGGTATGCACTCATTGATCAGTTGATATTAGCGCAAAATATCAGAATACCTAAGATACAGTTCACAGACCACATGAAGCTCAAGACGAAGGAAGACCAAAGTGTAGATGCTTCAGTCCTTCTTATAAGAAGGAACAAAATACTAAAGGAGGTAGAGGGTAGACGGGATTTGGGAGAAAGAGTGGAGGGAGAGGGGGGAAAGGGGGCATAGGGTCAGGTATTCGAGGAGATAAGGATGACATACAGGAGGTCAGGAATTTGAACAGAGATATGTAGCAATGGAGAATGGAGAACTGGGGGTAGCCACCAGCAAGGCGCAGATGCCAAGAATGCAAGAGGCTCCCTGGGCCCAACAGGCATGAGATTAACTGAAATGCCCAACAAAGGGGGAGGGAGAACCTGTACAGACCTTATCCAGAGGTTAGACAAGGCCCCTGGTTAAGGGATGGGGCCACCCACTCATCTCCATATTTTTAACCTAGAATTGCTCGTGTCTAAAGGAAATAGGGAGATAAAGTGTGGAGCAGAGAGTGAAGGAAAGGCCATCCAGAGACTGTCCCACCTGGATATCCATCCCATATACACACACCAAACTCAGGCACTATTATGGATGCTAGGAAGTGCTTGTTGATAGGAGCCTGATATAGCTGTCTCCTGAGAGACTCTGCCAGAGTCTTTCAAATACAGAGGTGGATGCTCGCAAGCAACCATTAGACTAAAAACAGGGTCCCAATGGAGTAGTTAGGGAAAGGACTGATGGAGCTAAATGTGTTTGCAACCCATTTGAAGAAAAACAATATCAACCAACCAGACACACCAGACCTCCCAGGGACTAAGCCACCAACCAAAGAATAGACATGGAGGGACCCATGCCTCCGGCCGCATATGTAGCAGAGGATGGTCTTGTTGAACATCAATGGGAGGAGAGGTCCTTGGTCCTGTGAAGGCTCAATGCCCCAGTGTAGGGTAATGTGAGGATGGGGAGGAAGGTGTAGGTGGGTGGTTGGGGAGCACAGTCATAGAATCAGGGGGAGGGGGTGGGGATAGGATGTTTCTGGAGGGGAACCTTTGAAATATATAATAGAGAGAGAGAGAGAGAGAGAGAGAATATTTATTTCTCTTGGAATGAACCAGGGTTTCTTCTTCACCAGCCACATCTAGTGACTCAAAACTGCTACAAGTTCCAAAGGATTTGATGTCCTTGTTGGCTTCCCTGGGCACCTTTCATGCACACACTGCACATAAACTCACACAGGTACACACACACACACATACACACATACACACACACCTATATAAAAATAAACCTTTTTGTTTATATTATTAAAATGCTTTTCAGAATTTCAGACATGAATATTTTACATCATTTCTATGCCCCCATTCCAATTGCTCCCATGCACCTTCCACTATCTCTCAAATTTATGATCTCTTTTTCTTTATCACTTTACACACAAAGACACATGAATATGAACATGTGTATAGGTATGCATACAGCCTGAAGAGCTGTTTTGTTTGTATGTATACATTTTTTATTATTATTTTTCTTACTTTATTTACATTTCAAATGTTTCTCCCTTTCCAGATCTCCCCTTTGGAACCTCCTCATTTCCTCCCCCTCCCCCTGCCACTATGGGGGTATTCTCCCACCTATCCACCCACCCACTCTCGTCCACCCTCCTTGGCATTCTCCTCTACTGGGGGATCTAACACTCTCAGGCCCAAGGGCCTCTCGTCCCCCTAATGGATAACAAGACCCTCCTCTGTCGCATATGTGGCTAGCACCACAGGTCCCTCCATGTGTATTCTTTGGTTGGTGGATCAGTCTCCAGGAGTATCGGGGGTCAGGCCAGTTGACACTGTTGCTGCCTCCTTGGGGATGCAAACTCCCTCAGCTCCTTCAGTCCCTTCTCCAAGTCCTCCATTTTTAATGCTGACAACATGATTTTAGATAACCAATCAGGGAACACATCCCTTGGGAAAGACTATCTGTCTCTCTTTCAGCAGTCATTAATAGCCAATATTTCTTTAGCGACAAGTGAGACCCTGTGACATTTGCTTTATCCACATTAGCATGTTAGCTGGTATCATCATTCTAGTGTTGTTTAGGCATACATATTTGATACGATTTCATGGATGTACTTTTCCTGGATTATTTAGAGTACACTCTCTTACAGCAGATGTCCAGAGCATCTGCCTTTTATAATTTTTCCACTCCCTTCTCCATGATGTTTCTTGAACTTAGGTGTAAAGTTTGTATTTTATAAAGATATAAATTAGTGCTAGGAAGCCCATAGTTTTTCTCTGTATTTTAAACAGTTATTGCTTTCTGTAATGGCCATAATCTACTGCAAAAAGAAGTTTCCTGATAAGGGGTAAGAGATATATTCATATGTGGATATTAGGCTAGGCATTTAGAATGCAGTCAGAAATTATACTAGTTGTGGAAAATGGCCATCGTTGGTTCTACTATAGGATCCATGATCTCACTATCCACGGATAGTTTGAAGTAGTAACCATGAATTTTTCCTAAAGACCCATCAATAAGTCCAATTATTGAGCTGTTGGTTACCCCAAGATTTAAATAACTCTATTGTGCCCTTGTGGATATGATTACCCTGGACATTGCTGAGGTTTATATCTAGATATATATCTTAATTGTTTGATACTAATCAGCTTCACTCTATTTTTACTATTTATTCTGGATTTTTATAGAATCCTAGAAAAGATCTAAAGTCATGAATTTTCTTATAGCCTAAGTTCCTTAATCTACCTGCTAGTCACCTAGACCTGGTTGCATTTAAGTAGCAATAAGCCAATTTATTTTTTATTTATTTCTTTTATTCTTGTGATATGATTATATCATTTCCCTCCTCCTGTTCCTCCCTGCAAATTATTCTCTATACTCATCTGTTTTACATAGATTTTCACCTGCTATGATGAAATATCATGATTAAAGCAATTAATTGGAAAGGGGATTATTTCAATGGCTCTTCCATGTCACAGTTCATCAACAAATTCAGTCTGGACAGGTATTCAAGCAGGGCAGGAACCTGAAGGCAGAAACTGATTCACAGTTCTTGGATGAATGTTTATTATTAGGTTGATCCTTGTGGCTTTCTTAGCCACATTTTTTATAGCATCTAAGACCAACAGCCCACCTTGTGCTTGGCACTTCAACATCAATCAATAATTAAGAACCTTCCCTAAATGCTTACCTAAAACCTGAAGTTATAGAAACATTTTCTTAATAGAGGTTTTCCTTTCTCAGATGACTTTACCTTGCGTCAGGTTAGTATAAAACTAGCCAGCACAACCTCAATTGTCTATTATAAATTCGTAGTCTCTTTTTATCATTAACTTTTATTATATATATAGGACTTATAAAGCCTGACAAATCTGCATAATGTTACTTGAATGTATTTTTCTCAAGCTTAATCAATGTTACTTTTCTTTTTTCATTATTATTATTATTATTATTATTATTATTATTATTATTACTAAATTTTTATCTACAGTCCAGTCATTAACCTCCTCCTGGTCTGCCTTTCAACTGCTCCTCATCCCATTCCTCCTTTCCCATCTCCAAGAGGATGCCCCTACCCCTCCCCTATCAGATCTCCCCACTCCCTTGTGGCCTCAAGTCTTTCCAGGGGTAGGTACACCTTCTCTCACTGAGGCTAGACCAGGAAGCCCACTGCTGTATATAGGTTTGGGGCCTTGTACCAGCTAGTTTATTCTGTCTGGTCAGTGGCTCAATGTTTGAGAGATCTCAGGGGTCCAGGTTAGTTATGACCGCTGGTCTTCCTATGAGTTTACCCTCCTCCTCAGCTTCTTCCAGCTTTTCCCTAATTCAACTCCAGGAGTCTTCAGCTTCTGTCCATTGGTTGGGTGTAAGTATCTGCATCTGGCTCTTTTAGCTGCTTGTTGGACCTCTCAGAACTCAGCCATGCTAGGATCCTGTCTGTAAACACACCATAGCATTGATAATAGTGTCAGGACTTGGAAACTCCCCTTGAGCTGGATGCCAATTTGGGGAACCTCCTTGTATTTTCAGGGGTAAACATTTGGTTTTGGAGAACAAATTGGTGTGTTCATCCCTGAAAAAGACCACTTCTCCTGCTGTTTACATTCCTCGGTTGCTTATAGTTCGTGGTGTTGAGTTGGAGCCTCTTCAAAGGACTTAACATCCTACTTAACGATAACTTGCTCAGCCATGGTGATTGCTACTCTATTTATAATTAGCAGGAAATATGAATAACTTTCATTTGCTTGGTTAGAGTCACACCAAGATACTTTATATTATTTATGACTATTGTGAAAGGTGTTGTTTCCCTAATAGTTTCTTAGACATTTATCCTATGTGTAAAGGAAAGCTACTGATTTGTTTGATTTAATTTTATATTCAGCCACTTTGCTAAAATTATTTATCAGCTGTACGATTTCTCTTGTCAATTTTTGAGGGTTCACTTATGTATACTATCAGATGATCCACAAATAGTGATATCTTGAATTTCTCCTTTCCAATTTTTATCTTTTTGATCTCCTTTTGTTGCCTAATTGGTCTGGCTAGAACTTTGAGTACTATCTTGAATAGGTAGGAAGAGTTTGAGCAGCTTTGTCTTGTCCCTAATTTTAGTGGGATTGCTTCAAGATTCTCACCATTTAGTTTGATGTTGGCTACTGGTTTGCTGTATATTGCTTTTATTATTTTTAGGTATGGGCTTTGAATTCCCAATCTCTCCAATACTTTTAAAGTGAAGGGGTGTTGTGTTTTATCAAAGGCTTTTTTTTAGCATCTATTGAGATAATCATGTAGATCTTTTCTTTGAGTTTGTTTATATAGTGGATTATATTGATGGATTTTTGCATATTGAACCATCCCTGCATCCCTGGGATGAAGCTTACTTGATTATAGTGAATGATCATTTTGAAGTATTCTTGGATTTGGTTTGTGAGAACTTTATTGAGTATTTTTGCATCAATATTCATGAGAGAAATTGATCTGATGTTCTCTTTCTTTGTTGGGTCTTTGTGTGGTTTATGTATCAGTATAACTGTGGCTTCGTAAAATGTACTGGGTAGTGTTCCTTCTGTTTATATTTTATGAAATAATTTGAAAAGTATTGGTGTTGGGTCTTCTTTGAAGGTCTGAAATGTTCTTCAAGTGAGGAATGGATACTAAAAATATGGTACACCAACACTGTGAAATACTAGTGAACTGTAAAGATAACTGACATTAGAAAATATTCTGATAAATTGATAGGATTAGAATTATCACATTGAGTGAAATGTCCCAGTCCCAGAAAGAGGAACATAAATTTTATTCTCACTCATCAGAGGCTCTAATCAATAGAGAGGTAAATAGCAGGGTACAAGCAATCTAATGGATGAAAAGGGAATACTGGAAGGAGGGTTCTAATTAGGGAATGGGAAGTGTGTATATACAAAAGAAGGACAGAAGGACTAGGATGAAATAACAGTAAATGAGTCTAAAACATCATAAACCATATTAACTACTTAAAATACCCATGATATATGCAAGTGGATATATATATATATATATATATATATGAATTGAATGAAATTTTAACATTTGTGTTAACAATGCTCTCTCCAAGAGCCAAAGATCATCTAACAAAAACAGCAATACCAGCATGAGAAATCCTTTTCTCTGTTTCAGGTTAAAGACATCTTGTGATTCAGACCCAGAGATAAGAAGCCCATGAAATAGAACTGATTTGGAAATCTATTCTCTAGGGGAGATGGAAAACTGTAATCAGAATATATTGCATACATTTTCAACAAAAGATAAATCAAAACACCCTCTCTGAGATCTAGCTTTCCTAGTATAAGAATGCCATTAAATCTTCCAAAGGAAAGAGGCAACCAGAAGTCCTACCCTACTATGATGCTTACTAACAACAATGACCAGCAAGGCATAATAACCCTAAGGGTGCAGTAGTGGCATGTGTACCTTGATAGTAATCCAAAGTTGTTGAATTGCATTTAAGAACCACTCAACACCCGTTCACTTAGCTTCCAGCCTCATTTGCCACAACCCTTGCTTTAACTGCTGATTGCTGTTGCTCCCTTGATCACCGCCTCTGAGAACTTGGCTGCGCCTCCCACATATGCTGATCTTGGCAAGTCCACCAGAGATGTCTTCACCAAGGGCTATGGCTTTGGCTTGATAAAATTTGATTTGAAAATGAAGTCCTAGAATGGATTGGAATTTACCTGCTTAGGCTCTGCCAACACGGAGACCACCAATGTGAATGGCAGTCTGGAAATCAAGTACAGATGGACTGAGTATGGGCTAACATTTGCAGAGAAGTGGAACACAGACAACACCCTGGGCACTGAAGATCACTGTGGAAGACCAGCTTGCTCGTGGACTGAAGTTGACCTTTGATTCATCTTCCTCTCCTAACATTGGGATAAAAATGCTAAAATCAAGATGGTGGAAGAAGGAGCATATCAACCTGGGCTGTGATGTGTACTTTGACATCGCTGGGCCCTCAATCCAGGGCACTCTGGTGCTTGGCTATGAAGGTTGGCTGGCCGGCTACCAGATGAATTTTGAGCCCTTGAGGTCCCGAATGACCCAGAGAAACTTTGCAGTTGGCTACAAGACAGATGAATTCCAGCTTCATAATAAAGTGAACAGTGGAACTGAGTTTGGTGGCTCCATTTACCAGAAGGCGAACAAGAATTTGGAGACAGTCTTGCCTGGACTGAAGCAAGCAGTAACGCTCAGTTTGGAATAGCAGCCAAGTATCAGGTCGTCCCTGATGTCTGCTTTTCGTTCAAAGTGAACAACTCCACCCTGATTGGCTTAAGCTACACTCAGACCCTGAAACCAGGTATCAAACTGACGCTGTTAGCTCTCCTGGATAGCAAGAATGTCAATGCGGGTAGCCACAAGCTTGGTTTAGGACTGGAATTTCAAGCATAAATGAATATTGTATATTTAAACTATTTTGCAGCGTACCGTTAATCTAATGCTATATGTTGAGGATACGAGAGTTGATAAATACCACGTTAGACCTCCAGGCAAAGGATGACTTGGTTTTAAGGTGTATACTGTTTTCAGAGGTACAGCAGAAACCCCATTCCAGAAACGGTCCATTTAGCTGTAGGTGTGGGTTGGGGAGGAGCTCCTTTAAAGATGCCAGGCTGCTAGTAGAAGCTGGGAACATGTGGACCCTTTCTAAATCTGTATCCAGTCCCCAGATGAAATTGTGACTTCCCATGCATCGAACCTTGTTGTCTCAATCCTATCTGCTCAGAAGCATGAACAACCTATGTGAAAGGGATGATTTTATACAGATCCATATGCCCTGTTCTCATCATTCCCTGGTCCCATCCTAGCCCATCAGTTACCTGTTTTACAACAAAAGTAGATTTTAGGGTGTGGTTAGCTATTTCTTTTATGCCATTTTAGGGTAGAGAGAGTGGACATGATGGAGCCAGAATTCAGGACTTAACTCTTCCTTGTGTTGTGGTGTGGTTTTTGTTCATTTTCTATTTTTTTGTCATTGTACCAGAGTATGAAATAGTTTCTGGGTTCTCTGGCTCTGAGCTGGGTGGGTGAGTGTGGCCATACCCTGACAACACTAGGGATCTCAACTGAATCCTCTTGTAGCCTTACCACTATTAAACTTGAATAAAATACTGAAACCTCAAAAAAATAAAAGAACCACTCAACAAAACCTAGCCAATTACTAGAGGCTACTGAAGTCAAGAATCTTGGAATACAACTTGAGACTGTTATTTTTGTAAGCTAGCACCATCCTTACTGATATTCTAAATATTTTTCCATATAACCACAGGTAAATATAGTCCTCACTCTGTATCAAGAAGGTCTTTATATAAAACTGAAACCAATCATAATGCTGAGTTTTAGACCCTAGCCCCAAGGGATATATCTACAACACCCATGCACCGAAGACTTAAGTGTCATGGTAAAGAAGGGGACAGGAAGATTATAAGTGCCAGAGAAATAAGGAGTTTGCTATGAGACTGTGTCTAGTAGGAATACCAGAAGCCACATCCATAAAAATCTATGACTCAAATCCATGAGCTCAATGACAAAACAATAGATATGCTAAAGTGGATCCGTCAAGGGCCAAGAAGCTTCAGCCTTACAAATGCATGCACTTGTGTGCACACAGGGGCACACACACAAGCTATAGGCAACCAAAGAGTGCTGAGAGAAAGTTCTATTTCTATGGGATTAATTATAAATCATCACTAAAAGTAAATTTCAGCTTCATTGTATAATCACTGTTTTTATAAGCGTACTGTCCTTTCTCTTATAGACTGACTAACTTGTCAGACACCTATATCCCACAACCTTTCAATATTTAAGATTGAAATTGGTGAGCTACTGATTTAAAATATCACCTTCAAAATATCATTAGTCCATATTTCATTTTTAAAAATACAATGGCTATTTCAAAGTTCATGTCTTTTGCCTAAGTCAATTTATCTTATTACTTGTCACATTTCTAAAGATTATGTTTGAGTCAAGGACTTGGATTTTAAGGCTCTATATTTTTCTTATGGATATATATTATTCTAAATAATTTTGTTTCAATTTTGATAAGCTGTTTAACATTCTGATGTCTCATTTCTCAGCTTCTTATGCATTTCTTCTACTATCTCTTTCAGCTAACATGCAATCAAATATCATGGTCAGCATTTGGAAGTAGACAGACTCTAAGTCAATCCAGTAGTCACAACACTTCCAGTATGCTTCTTTCTTCAGTATATCCATCTATGAGTTTTTAATCTGTACCAACTACAAAGTCTTAACACATTCCTCAAAGTCCTTCCAATTTTTAGTTTTATCCTTCGTTTAAAAAGGCTATGTGGACTACCAATTTAACTCTTCTAATGTAATATGAATTATATAATTCTGGAAATCTCCCATTCTTTCATAAGAACACTATCAAACACATGTAGAAGCAACACATTCACACTGCAGAACTATTATAAGCTAAATAGTTTCATGAAGGAGATGTGTTTATATAACAAGCCAGGCATAATTGGCTCCAATTGAGGGAGATCATAGGTAAAGTACATGTGTTTTTCAGATCTGGTTTCCAACACCAACTCCAGTAATTGGTAGTTGTGGCCTCAGATCACCTTTTAAGTCTCTCTATTCCTCTATTATCTTTTACTATTATTAACTAACTATAATAACTAAATCCCATCTCTTTAGTGATTATTCATGCAACTGCTGGATTTTAAATTTGTAGAACCTTCAAATCCTTTCATTTCTACAAAGTAACTATTTTCAATTGGATTTGTTCCTAGTAAAAGTTAGATAGTGTACTTGTTTAACTATGTTCTTTCTATTCTATTCTGATATTTTGTTACATACTTTAGAAAATATCCTTTTCTTAGATAAGTGTGTTTCTCCTCCTTGCTTTTACTACCAAAGCAATGGCAACACTCTACAGATAATCATTATGTTCTCATCTTATACGCTAATGTTAAATAATGAGAAGTGGTACACTTTCTCAAACAAGGCCAGACCTATGTCAATAAGTTCCTACCTATTCCAACAATGTTATATCCCCTAATCCTCCTCAAATGGTGCCATTCTCTGGTATCTAAGCACTTACATATATGAGCCTATGGGGAACATTCTTATTCAAACCATCATATGGTTGTTCATTTCTCCTTTGAATTTACTGGTTCATTGAGTCATAATTCTATTCACCAAATTTCTCTTTAGAAAGAATTGTCTACATTCATTGGCTCATCATCCTTGCCATCCATTTACCAAGGTTTTCCATTCTTACTTTTGCTGATTACTGCAATAGTACTTCTCAAAATGTCCTCACACCATTATATTTATTACTAATCTTGGTTTTCATGGCCCTAGATTACTCAGCAACACTTTACTTAGTTGATTCTGTACTCATTCTTGGTTTTTTTCTTTTATTTCTTTAAGACCATCCTGTTTTAATAACACTAATATGCAATTCTCATAATTGTGTTGTTCCTTAGAGCTCTGCAATATCTATATGCTTACTGGATGTTATTACTTAACCTACAATTTTTATTATCAAAAATATTCTGATCTCTTCAAATTCTTAGGTTGAATCCTAAACCACATTTCTAGTCCTCAGCCTTGTAGAAATAACTCCCTATCATTTGTATGCATTTTCTTTCAGATTGTCACAGATTCATACTTAACATGATGAAATAAAATGTTCTTTTTGTACAGCGAAGAAACCTTCTCTGTATCTATACTACCAGTCATGGTAAAAGACAAGACTTTCTGTGCTGGTTTGATGCTTATCTTTCATTCCATCTTCATTCCACTCCATAGATTTACATTGTATTCTGTCAATCTACCCATTTGACTTTAAGTCGGTATTAAGTCTTAATATCTATTGTAAGACTCTTATTCAATTCTTGTAACTATATTTTTTCTTGTTTCTACAGAGTCATTATTTTTCTTCTGGTTTCATTTGTATATTGCAGGCATAATGATAGCTAAAAAATCAGTTCTGATTATTTATACTTCTCTTCTGCAAAATAAATAATACACATTTGACATTTGTGCTCTAAAATGTAGCTCTTTTACCATGACTTCTATATCTGAATTATCAATAGACAGCTATACGGATGGTTTTCTTTCTAACTCATTATGTATTTAAAATTAGAAAATACTAACCCACAATTATAGCCTGCTAGTAACAGTGGCAATATTTGATGGCTCTTTCAGATGGATTGTGATATTAAAATGAAATGGGGACCCAGAAATAATGGAGAGATGTCTCAATAAAAACTATCATCAGTGTGCCATTAGATGTGAAGTTGACAAGCACATTACACTCAACAGCTGGTAGGTTGGATGTTTCAACTTGAAAGATGTCAGAGATAGATTGCAATTCTAATCTCTGCTTTCATTTAGCTCTAAAAAAAATTCTACAATTCTATTCCAGCATTTAAATGTAGGTTTTAACTGAGCCTAATGATATGCCATTGGTTTCTTTCTCATACGAATGAAGAAGATCTTTGGATACTGGAAAAGAGCCAAGTTCTTGGCAGTTCTTCTAAAAAGCCATTTGCTCTTAAGACATTAAGTATTATAAATCATCATGTTCTGTCCAGAAAATTGTAGGTTTAAACTGTTCAAAATACTGAATATGCCAGTCTTCTGTTGCCAAGTCAAGACTAGCACTCCTATGTGTTATATTTTCCTTTATGAGTGAGTACACTTCACCATGGAAAAGATTACTGTTACTTTTTGAACAGTAATCTTTTTTCTTTATACTGCATGTAAACACAGGCATTCAATAGCTTCTTTACGTTTAGTTTCACAAGTTCAAGGCCTAAAAGTAACCAAACTAGTATATAAAATGATATTCTACACTATAAGTTTTACGACCTGTTCCACACAGAGCTTGTAGCCAAACAGGGATCATCTAAATGAAAATTTTGTAGTCTTAATATTGGAGGACAAAATGAAAATTGACAGAGAACTCAAAGTTTTCTTCTATAGCACAGATTTTAGCATCAAGCAAAAAAGGCTATAGTTTAGAATTTCTTCTAGAAATATGTAGCACATAAATGAAAAATAAACATTTTACACTTGGTTTATCAGTAGTGAAATTTTGAATGAAATGTTATGTTTGTGTATGATATTTACACTTCCGTTTGGAGTACAATTGGACATTTTTACTTTGCTTAACAAAAGTTTACACTTTTTTATTAGTTTAGTTTATTATTTTTCATTAATTGCTCGAGGATGAACTAAATACAGACTTTCACATTCTGTCCTTAACTTATCCTGCAAAGCTTCATATTTGTTATAGAACTTAAAACACTCTTGCTCTTTACTATAATCACATGCTTCATATTAATTTTTTATAAATCTGCATTTTTTGTTTTTAAAGTCAACTCTTAAACTAAATTTTTTAATACAAAATTATTTAACCCTTTATTTTTTGTGAATACATTTACCCCCAAATACCTTCTTTATAATATTTATTTAGTATTATATCATAAATTTTGTCAGGTTTTGTGTTTTTATGCTAATTTCTTTCCTAATATTTTTAAATTTACTATTTTTTCCCTTTTGAGCCAATTATTGTTGAATATTGTGTAGTTTAATTTAAATAGGTGTTTGTGAACTTACCTTTTTTTTTTTAAACTAGGCTGCAAATAGTGCAAAGTGGCCTGCTAGTCAGCCTTCAAAGTACTATGCATTTGGTTGGGAAACAATTTCCATCAATAATCTTCCTGACTCTGGGCCTTGCTTGGTGCATGCTTATAACAAAAGAGAGATTCAAAAGTATTAAATCCACAGAGATTCTACAAAGGAAATATTTCAATGTTATGCCTTATCTGACTTAACGGGAACACAACTAGGAAATTCAGCGCTTTCATTTTTCCCTTGTCATGAATCTAGGAACTATCTGGCAAAAAAAGGAAATAAAAACCTTTTATATGCATATGCGTGTACACATGTGTGTGTTGAATATCTTTGTACATGGTTCATATATTGGGAGCTCTGTAGTCAATGCCAGGTGTCTTCCTCTATTGATCTCTAGAGTCTCTCACTCAACTTAGAGCTCACTATTTTAACAAAAGTCACTGGTCAGCAAGCACCCAGAAACCTGAGGAACCTGTCTCTGCCTCCTCAAAACTGAAGTTGCACATGAGTGCCAGTGTACTGGGTTTGTTGTAGCAGTTGTTGGTGGTGTTGTTTTGTTTTTTTAAACGTGGATGCAGATCTGAATGCAGGATCTCTTGCTTATATAACAAACATTGTACTTACTGAGTCAACTTTCTAGCCTCTGCAAAATAGGCAAGAAGTGGTATTAAATATACAAAATGTTATTAGGAGAAGCATAATCTATAATTATGTATTACTATGCTTTAAAAGTGAAGGAGGAATAATGTGATAAAATGTGTTATACATATTAGAATCTTCCTTTAATTAAAATTTTTATTGTAACAACATTGCAAATAAAAGTATCATGGTGTGAGTTAGCTAAGCCCAATCTCCATACATCTTAGTTAATATTTATACAGTTAGAATAGTCATTCTGAAGTCATGGAGCTTCACATTGGATTTTATGCTATTACTATCAATTATTTCTATAATTTCCTTTGAAGAAGTATCACTCTTTAAAAAAAATTCAACTCTATGTGGTTCTGTAAAAATGAAAGTGAGTCAGTAACACATGCACAGGAAACTAACCAATTACTACATCTGTAGCAGAAAAAGAACAGTTTGATTACTTGGTAAACAGATCAGGTCATAGAGTTTTAGCACCAGTAAGTAAGGGAGGCTATTTGCATGAATGCAAATGTGCTCAAAACCTAACCCTTAGAAATAAGGGTCATATGGTTTCTTATGATTCTACAAACTTAGACTTAAGTGGCTTTAATTGGAAGACATTTTGTAGGTTTTGATTCCTTCTTCCAGAAACTTTGTAATTAAGATAGGATGGGTTGAAGGAGAAGGGTGTAGAAGGGTATAGAGGGAGGAAAAGGAAGGGGGTGAGGAAATTATATTTTAACTAAAATTAAAACAAGTGTTCATCCATATAAGAATTTTCACATGGACCTTAGCGTGTGCCTCTTCACTTTTCCTCTATTAGCATTTTAAAAAATTATTTTCAAGTACCTTGATTCTGGAAAAAAAAAACTTCTACTCTAAGAAAAGTCCGGTGTTGTTTTGAATGAGAATAATACCTATATGGCTCCTAGGTATGAATGTTTGTTTCCCAGCTGGTGAAGTATTTAGGAAGAATTAGGAAGTATGACCTTGTTGGAAGAGGTGTGTCACTTGTGTGTACACTGAGCCTTCAAAAACCCATGTCAAGCCTAGTCTCTCTGTCTGCTACTTGTGAATCAGATGGAACCTCTCAGCTCTGGCTCCAGCACCATGCTTGCTGCACTGTTGCCGTATTCCCTGTCTCAATGGTCATGGACGAGCCCTGTGAAATAGTAAGCAAACCTTTAATTAAATGTTTCCTTTTATAAATTGACATGGTCATAGTTTCTCTTCATAGCAATATATCAGCAACTAAGACAAATATATTGGGAAAAGTAAAATGTTGTTGGAGCATGATGATATAGGACAATAAAGTCAGAAGACAGTGAGTCAAATAAAAGATTTTAAAGGGAATGGTTTCAAAGTAGATGTGAGTTTCCGATCTATAGATTTATCTGAAAATATTAAAATATACAAATATTAACATGTTGTATATTGATTGTTTGTGTTAATATTATACACATATGCACATTTATGTATAAAATCAATGGGAACTTTTAAGACAATGTGAAATTAATTCATGTCTGACATTGCAACTGAAGGCCATACTACTAATTTAAGTGAATTTATAAATAGATCTCTCAGTGAAGCATCTCTTGGCAAGACTAAAATACAAAATAGTGTTTTCCGTGTGTGTGTGTGTGTGTGTGTGTGTGTGTGTGTGTATGACAGAAACAATGTACTTCATAAATTGAAGATTGTAAATGTTAATTTTAAAACTAGTCCTGCTAAGACCAGGTGCCCCAGGCTGGGGTGATACCTAAGGGAGCCTCCTCCTTCTCTGAAGATAAGGGGATAAGGTAATGGGGGAAGGGATTTGTAAGAGCAAGACTAGGAAGAGAGGAGGGAAGGGGACTCCATTAGGGATGTAAATTGATAATAAACAAACAATTGAAAACATAAACAGATAATGTTACTTGCCAAAGCAGATATAAATTTTTGATGTTGCATAGTTCCAGTAACAGTATTGAAGCTTTAAATAGAGTGAGTTAAGTAAAGATATAATTAAGGACCCTTTACAATCATTGTATGCAGTTTGCAGCTCACAGTTTCTCTTTAATTTAGCTCTACTTGTTCTATTAGGCTATTTAAATTGTATGGAATATGATGTTCTGTCGAATGCTTTTAAAAATAATATAGGATTTTATTAATTCTTTCATTCAGTATTCCTGTTCAGTTAGCACAATGAAATGCCAGATAAAGCCTTTTTTTGTTGTTGCTGCTTTCTTAGCAGGATGAAGGATTTAATACATGCAAAACATGAACAGAAAGTGAATTGTAAAGAAAGTTTCTGGAGAGATAATCAACATCCTTATTTCCTGTAACACATCATGCTTTAGAAACTTAGAGTTTGCTTGAATAGATTTGAGTGCTCCTCTAAACCTGAATCCTCTTATCCAAAGCTTCCTTTCATCTCTGAGGAGGATGGTGCACAGAAGATCATCAGAAGAGGGGACTCTGCCATAGTTAACCACAATAGACAATAGGCATTTAGAGTGCCTTCAAGGATACTTAGTACACTTCAGAGCTTCAAATAGTGACCTAGCAAACTGGAGAATGGTTAAGTGGGAAAAGGTGCAATCAAGGTGATGCATATCTAGTAATTAAGGGAGGAGATGGGAGAGCTTGCACCAAGGAGCACTGAGAAAGTCACAGCCTCCTGCTGAGGTGAGATATTTAAGGTCAGAAATAACTAAGCTTGAGGTCAAGGATGGTGATGAGAGATTTTTCAGACCTTCCTTCTTCTTATACACATCACATTTGTTTTATAATTTTACCTTTATTTTCATTTTATTTCCTCTCCCAGTGCTTCCTATCTCATCCTCTGTTAGCACTATCTTTTATATGGCTTTCTGTATTCATTGTGAGTCAACTTTGCCTTTGATCTTTAGCAGTCAACACAATTTAACTTAGTTGGGAGATGGGAAATCAAACTGAACTTGACACTGATCCTTCTCTGAAATTCCAAATGACCCTCAAGACATCTAAGATGTATGACTCAATGTATCATGTGAAAATATTGGAGGAGTGTTTACTGAGTCTTCTAGAAATGCTTGAGTTCTCAGTGCCCTGAGACTTGCCCTTGAGCAGATCAATCGTCAGAAGGGAACATAATGTTTCAAATTTCTGACATCCTGCCCTTGCTGGAGAAAAGATGTCAGTCGATATCCTGGGATAAGAGCCTGAAGCTCTTAAATTGGAATTTCCAAGTTCTGTTCTTGTTTCAAATGCTGTTTCCATGATAATAACCTAGGGTGCATTTTTCCCTCTGAATCTTAATTTTCTAACATAAATTAAAAGACTTGTCAGGGAATTAAAGTAAATGTCCACTCCTTTGGCAATTACCTCTAAGAAAAAGTGATTTGTGGGATACAAAGTTCAGAAGATTCTAAGAATAAAGGCTTAAAGTTGTCAACAATATCACTGGACCTGGTCATAACTGCAACATGTCATGGTAAGTAAGATAAGTCATTGAGAACACTAGATTTGGAGTCAAAGTTTCTAAATCCAGCTACCAACTTCACAAGCATTAACTTGTTACTCAATAAACTGAAGCCCCTTTAACAGAAAAAGAATATATACTGCACAATTGCTATTTTTCTTGCTATAACAAAATACATGCAAAAAGAACTTAAAGAGGGAAAGGTTTATTTCTATTCACAATAGGAGGATACAGTCCATCATGGTAGGGAAAGTATCATGGCAGAAGCAGAGCTAAGCTTATTATATTGCATCTACAACCAAGAAGCAGCAAAAGAGAAATGCTGGTGGTTAGCTCATCTTCTTTTGCCCAAATCTAGGACCCCACCTATGTAATAGTGCTACCCACAATTAGGATGGCTCTGCTACCTCAGTTGTCCTGAGCTAGGTAGTCTTTCACAGATATGCTCAAAGGTTTGTTCCCATGATAATTATAAATGCCACCAAGTTGACAATCAAAATTCAGCATCATACCTACCTTTTGTGGATACAGTAAATAATACAGTAATAATTCTTACAATGTTGATAAAACTTTTTCATTGTAATATAATCACACAGTACATACAACAACCTTTCTTCCTACAAGCCCATAGAAAGAAATAGCAAAATATCTGCCATATGCAAAAGACTGGGGAATAATTTGTATTTTAAAAGATTAGATTTTTTTCTCACATTATATATCTTGATTATGGTTTTACCTTCCTTCATTACTGAGGTACAATATAGAGAAGAGTATGAAGTATAAGAAATATTTCTGTAAAGGCTGTAAAATTAGCATATAAGAAAAACAAAACTGTTAGCAAAGAGGAAAGTTAGAACATCCAATTGTGGAGGCTGTCTATAAACCACGAGAGCCATAGAAATTGTATAAGCACACTCCAAAGTAGCTGAAGGTGATGGTAGTATGTAATAATAAAAGACCCACTACCTGGGTAAAGAAAGAAACAAAACAAAGCAAAACAAAAGAACAAAATAGAAAAAAACATACAAGGGGTAGAAGGAGAAAAGGACATATCACAGGAAAAACATCTGACAGGGGTTTAGTATCTATAACATATAATGAGTTAAAAAATGAACATCAAGAATAAAACCTGATGTTAAAATTAGGTATAGTGTTGGGGTGCCTATCTGCATCACAAATAAGGTGTGCGAGTCCCACTACCAATGGCAAGTAGCTCAGGAGAGGCAGAGTAGTCTACAGTATGGGTTCTAGTCCATTTATTCCCCAGTTGAGGAACAGCAGGATCTGTGACAGATGCTGTGGTTCCTGGCCTCCAGTGGGTACTGTTGGGAGTTGGGACGTGGGATTTGTGCTTCCCCTCAGGCTGTCTACATGCCAGGCAGAAAGTGGATGGCTGAGCCTGGGACAGGGGCCAGAATCTAGTTTGGTTCTGAGTGAGTGCCAAGAATTCCGAGGGGCTGGAAGAGAAAAGGCATTCTTCAGGAGATTTAGGCAAGGATTTTTATGACCAAAGGCCTCCTACTGCCCACTCCTATGTTGTTCTTTGACTAAGGAGAAGGACCTTGCTTGTCTAGGCTGCTTTGTTTGATGGCAAGTGTAAATGCACACACTTTACTCAGGGTAAACCAAGGATTAAATACTTTTTGCAGGAAAGAATGTCCAGGAAAGGAAGCTCACTGGCTAAACACTCAGAGCCTATCTAGATACTGCATTAGCATAGAGAACTCCAGGTTTTTATGCTATATGATCAATTGTCATGGTCTTCTTAGTGGGATGTCAAGGTTTTGTGTTTCAGATCAGGTAGTTTGGCAGGGAGCTGGCCCCACACCTACAGTACTCAATTCTGAGATTACATGGGGTTTGAGCCTTCTTAACCTTCCTAGTTCTTCTTTTTGGTAGTACAGTCCACGTGCCCCACAATGCAATACTAAACAGTTCTAAAATATAAAGCACAAATGTCAAATAAACAATTTTTTTTCATTTTTTTGTTATTTTATTTATTTATATTTTGAGTGTTACCCCCTTTCCAGTCTCCCCTCCACAAGCCCCCTATCTCCTCCCACATCCCCTGCCTCTATGAGGGTGCTCACCCACCCGCCCACCCACTCCTGCCTCAGCGGCCTAGTGTCATCCTGTGTCATCCTGGGTCATCAAGCCTCCACAGGACAAAGGGGATCCCCTCCCAATGATTCCAGATAAGGCCATTCTCTGCTACCATAGGTCCTACCATGTATATTCTTTGGTTGGTGATTTAGTCCCTGGGAGATCTGTGGGTTCTGGTTGGTTGATACTGTTGTTCTTCCTATGGGGTTGCAAACTCCTTCAGCTCATACAGTTTTTGTCCTAACTGCTCCATTGGGGTCCCTGCCCTAAGTCCAATATTTGGCTGCATACGTCCACCTCTATCTGTATTGCTCATGTACTGAAAGAGCCTCTCATGGGACAGCTATATCAGGCTCCTGTCAGTAAGCACTTCTTGGCAACAGCAATAGTGTCTGGGTTTGTTGTCTGCAGATGGGATAGATCCCCAGGTGGGGCAGTCTCTGTATGGCCTTTCCTTCAGTCTCTGCTCTATGCTTTGTCTCTGCATTTCCTTTTGATAGAAGGAATTCTGGGTAGCAGTGGGCGGAGGAAAAACTGGGAGTATTCACTAGAAAGTCCCACATGCCTGAGACCCAAGCGGTTCCCAGGACCCAACAGGGAGGACATTAGCTGAAACACTCAACAAAATGGAGATAGAACCTTTAGAGACCACATCCAGTAGATAGGCATGGCCCCTGGTTGAGAGATGGGGCCACCCACCCATCTCAAGAAAACACTTTTTAAATAAGTTCAATGTCTATAGTTATCAGGGAAATGGACATTAAAATTTTTGAGATTTCATCTTACCATAGTCAAATTGGCCAAGGTCAATAAAGCAAATGACAGTAGATGCTGGGGAAGAAAGGAGGAAAGGGGAACACAACTCATTGCTGATGGTAGTTCAAACTGATATAGCCACTATGGAAATCAATACTCATAATCCTGAAAAAGCTAGAAATCAATCAACTGTAAGATCGAGCTGAACCACTCTTTGACATATACCCAAAGGACTCTACATCTAACTATAGAAATACCTGCTTATCCATGTTCATTGCTGCTTTATACATAATAGCCAGAAAGTTAAAGCAGCCTAGATGTCCATCAACTAATGAATGGAAAATGAAGATGTGGTATAGTTTCACAATGGGATATTATTCAGCTATTATGAAAAATGAAATTTGCAGCCAGGCAGTGGTCTCACACGCCTTTTATCCCAGAACTAGGGAGGCAGATACAGGTGGATTTCTGAGTTCGAGGCCAGCCTGGTCTACAGATTGAGTTCCAGGACAGCCAGGGCTATACAGAGAAACCCTGTCTCAAAAAGCCAAAAATAAAAAAAATAAAAAAAAAAAAAGAAGAAGAAGAAAAAGAAAACATAGGGAAAAAAAAAAAGAAAAATGAAATTTGCAGTAAGTGGATAGAGTGAGCAACAATAATTTTTAGTGAGATAACCCAGACCAGGAAAGACAAACATTACATGCCATAAGGAAATCTTTCATGTAGATGGTAGCTTTACGTTGTTAGCTTAGAAATCTTAATAGTTATATCAGAGTAGGGGTGCAGAGATTTCACAAACGTTAGTATGTATTTGTAAAAGGCCAAAATTTCACTAACTTTGCCCTAATAAAAAGTTGTCTGTATCTAGGCTAGCATATTTTTTTGACATGTGCTTAGATGTCTCAGTTCCATAGATCTTCTTCCTAATAGAAGTTTGTATAGATCTTGAAATGAAATTTCTATGTCACCATGTGTACTATATGAATATATCAGGCACACACTGCTCTGATAAAACATTGAAGTGGAAGTAGTTGTCACCTTATCAGTGTTTAGAGTATGTAAATAGTTTCACACAACTCTTTAATTAAGATTCATGTACATCAAAATTTTTCTGCACAGCTCAGCAATGATATATTTGTTATTATGTGCTTTGATAGTTCTCAAGCACCACTAATTCTGAGCAGGATAGATTCTCTAATACCTTCTGAATAGCTGACTATACAGTCTTGTGTATCATGACAAAAAGGCTAGTGGAAGTCTTTATAACTTTACTTTTCCACACATTTTCAACATACTGATTAGAAGCACTCATGTAACTTTAGAATCTGCCATCCATTACACATATTTTCTTCAATGAGTTTATGTTCCTTGTACTTTAAAAGGCCTGTTTTCAGATTTGAGTAATGATCCTGGAAAGAAGCCAAAATTCATTATCAAATAAAAAACAAAAATGATTTTGATAGAGAATGCCAAAATTATGCATACTGATTAAAACATGTACAGAAATTAAAATGGTTATCTCAGTAATTTAACTTTCCTTCCACCCAAAATATTTTCTCTGATGACCAGCGCACATAATTGAAAGACAAAAAGCTTTGATCATTTTCCAGGTAGGATTCCAAATTTTGTTCTTAAATATACACAGCTGTTCTCCATTTAAATAAATGAAACCTGAGACATTAGCTTTTGTTTATTTTTGATGTATTAAAATCTTTGTTTATTGCTATTTGTAAAATTACCTCTTAATCATTTAAAAACGTGTTGTATATTAGAATTTATGAACAGATTTTCAGTGTTTATGTTTAAAAATATGTGTCTATAACTAAAAATAAACATGTTATAATAATGAATTCATTTATATACATATAGATTATTTTTCTGTAGCTTCAATTTTGCATTCCCCCTCACAAACCTATGTGAACTTTAAAGAAGGTGGAATACGAGAGAATGTCTATTTATCTTACTTTTCTTAACCTACGTCATTCTGGTGGCATATAGAAATTCATGTTATAAACAGAACATTTACTTTAGTGCCCATGAGCACATAACCATTGTTATGTTTGTGTATGATTACGTATTTACATTTGAACAAAACAGATTTCTATGTCCCACAGAACTAGATTACCAGGTTACTTTGTTGTTGAGTGCCTCTACAGTCCACTTCAAAACCATGCTAGTTTTTCTTCATTCTTAACATATTATTAAATTTATTCTAACATTTGGAAAGCATGAGAGCACTGTACTTCACCATAAAAATATGAAAACTTAAAGATTACCAATAACATTATTTAAATACAAAATTGCTTTTATCATAGCTTCTTCTTTTATCTATTTCTGCCATTTGCTCTAAATCATTAGTTTTAATGTCTTGTCCATAGTCAGTCATATAGTACCATTCACAACGGATTTATAATACAACATGCCTATTACTCTAAAATGGTTGCCCTTTACTTAGAATTATTATGATGTCATGCTACAGTATTCATTCTAGTCTTTTTAACCAAATGATGGTATTTTTACAAAATAAAATGCATGCTTAATGATTCTTACCTTGCACAGAAATCTGTGTGTATATGTGTGTGTTCTTACTGTTTTATTTTTATTTTTATATTCTCTCATATATTACATCACACCCAAAGTTTCCCCTACCTCCATTCTTCCAACTACTCCCCTCCCCTCTCCCCAAGATCTACATTTCTCCAATTTCCATTCTATTCAGTCTTGCTTGGTTCTATTTTGGGTCTCTGGAATTTCTAGCCTCTGGTTCCTGGCCATCCAGGCACTGTTGGGCATGGACTCCCTCTCAAGATGTGGTTCTCAACTTGGGACAGTCATTGTTTGGCCATTCTCACAGTTTCTGTACCTTTGTCCCAGTGCATATTGAAGGCAGGACAGAATATAGATTGAAGGCTTTGTGGCTGAGTTTATGTCCCAGTCCCACTTCTTTAAGCCTTGCCTGATTATAGAAGATGGCTGTTTGAGGCTCCATATTTATTGACAGCGGGGATTATTTAAAATGTTATAGGTGGCACTATTTAGCATTACATGTATTCTTGCAAAGCTACAAAACGTAAATTAAATGTTAAAATAGTCAAAATACATTTTTTATATTTTAATACATATCTTGAAACAGGCAAATGAACAGTCATTAAAAATTTACTACCACTGTGGTGGAGATAATCTAGTTCTTTATCTTTCAGTCATGACAAAAATTTGATTCCCACTGAGATTAGGTGATAAAGTCTTATGTAGCCCAGCCTGACCTAAACTCACTGTGTAACTGAATCTGGCAATAAACTCCTGATCTTCCAACCATGGCATCTTGGATTCTGTGGTGATAACGATGCAATGTCATGTATCTTCTGAATATTGGTGCTAAAGCCATTTAAAAGTAATCAATTTCAGTGATTACAAGTTATTTCAGCATGATAATTGGAGACCACTAAGGGTAGAAACATGGAAGAAAATATCTTTAAAGGTTTTATTTCAAAAAACAAGCTGGAAATAACTGTTGAGCAAGATAGAACAATGGTAGATACATCCTAGAAAAGAGGTTGACAAAGCCCTTAGAATGAGAGTAATGTATCTGGAAATAAGATTGTTTTAAATTTTCATTGAAAAGGAATACTTTTAAGTTGATTAGAGATAAATATAGGGCTAAGTCTCTCTTTGGATTAAAGTTACAAAAGCAATTGTCATGTCATTCAGTCTAAAGTGGTTATTCTGCCTAAGCAAAAGCAAAATTTTAAAAAGAAATGGAACAGCTTAAAAATAGGTTAAAACTACCAAATATATGGTTCTCATCACAGACTGCAAAAGTGTGAAAAAATGAATCAAATATAGATAGAAAAGAACCATGTATTATTTCAAGAAAAGATCCAATAGAAAAAATATGAGATATAGATTTAGAATTTAACTCATATAGAAAAATGTAAATTTTCATGATATATTTTCAGAAGCTGAAAATAAAAGAATATAGAACTATGTAGTACAAAAAAACCTTTGCAGAGAAATAACCATTCAAGCCATCCTCCAGCATATCTTCCATTCAGCACCAGCAGGAAAAGTGCTTCCTCAGATTGCTTCCAGTGATAGATAGATCACGTTTTCCTAAGTGGAAGGGGGTAACTGTGTTACTGAGAATAAAAAACACAATTCATCCAAAAGTTGATGGCTACATTAAAATCAGTGCCTTTAAAAAATTACTCTTATTTCATGAACTGTTACACTGGAAATCTCCAAAATGTAATAATTGAACTAGTTATCTTTCTCAGCTTAGTGTTTATTTATTGTCAATGACATCAATCTAACCAGCTATGCTTAGTGAGATAGATTTCATCAATGACTCTCTAAATGTAATTTACCCCAGCCCATCTTGTTCTAAATAATATTTACCATTGTAAATATTAACAATAAATATTAATATTTAATTGTAAATATTAATAGTAACAGTAGCCTGTTACTATTAATTACTCATGCAACTATTTTATGGTACTATCTTTCATAGTAAATGGTGAATTGGAAATGAAACACTTTTGCAAGGGAAACCATAAGGAGATAATACTTTTCTCCAGTAAGAATGACCTTTATCCCAAACACTAAAGTTCTGGTGAGAATGTAAAGCAAAGGTATCACCTATAAGCTATCTGGAAGGTAAATGAGTAAATCCATTAAAGGAAATTATATAGCGATTCTTCAATAATCTGAAAAAATTATCATTATCTTCCAGCCACACCACTAGCTATGTATACAAAAGAAATTGAATTAGCATATCAGAAATGACTACATTTCCATGTATATTGCAGCAATATTCATAATAACTAAGAAACAAAAACTACTGTGTCTATCAATTGATGAATAAAGAAAATATGGTATACAATATGCAATGGAACACTATTCTTCCAATAATAGAATGAAATTCTTCCATTTGCAGCAATTTTTGTGGACATAAACATCAACATATTAAGTACTAAACTGGGTGTGTTTGGGAGTGCCTATAATCTCAGTACTTAGAAGCCAAGCTAGGGTGATCTAGATTTTAAGATAATCATAATCTACTCAGATTGTCTCAGGTAAGCTTGAGTTAGAGAACATCATATCTAGACAAAAAACATAATATAAATAAAATATCAAAGAACCATGAATACCAAATTAACAAAACATTTGCCTAAATGTCCTTCTGGATCACATGGCAGATTTAGTTTTAGTTATTCTGAGGAATTATCATTTAGCCTTTGATAAAAATTGTATTAATTAATTACATCAACAGTATAAATGCTCCATTTGTTCTACATCATTAATAAAATTTTGTTGTTTTATTTATTTTTCAGGATAAACATTCAACTTTTGTTAAATGATTCACAATATTTATGATATGTAATCAACTTGGTGTCTATCAATACAATGTATAATGAAAATGTAACATAATCTATCCAGTAGAATATTTTCAATCCACAAAAATGAATAGAATCTCATCATTTATAGCAGAATAGATAAAACTGGCAGGATTTATATTGGGGGAAGTAAGTTAGACACAGAAGAAAGAACTGTCTGTTCTCATATGTGGAAGCTAATGCAATAATTTTAATACAAATGTAAAATAATCATAAATGGGGATTGAGAAGGTCATACAAATAAGAGTTTGTCAGCTTTAATCATTGCACATGAACACATGCTTTGCACTATCATGATGATTTATTAAGATAGATCTATAATTGATAATCGAACAAATTTTAATCCATCTAATTCACAATTGAATTTTTAGGTAGAACAAAGGACATTTGGGAAAACACAAATCACTTGATCACTTGAGGATGTTTTCAATATATATATATGGAGAGAGAGAGAGGGGGATTATGAGCTACTTGAAACACTAAGTCTTAACACAAAATAATATGACCAATTTTCAGTTTTTAGGTTAAGATGTGTACATTAGAAATACAAAGAATTTCAAATTATTAAGAACAATTAAATAAGATATAGTCATAAAATACCTTATATTTTTAGATAATATAATTTCATAAAATATTGTTGAGAGAATAATGTAAAACATTTAAAAGCACATTAGAGATAGTAGATAAAAGAGAATACTGTGTAAATACAAAAAAAGAGTAAAGAAATTTGCAATTCTTGAAGTTGATAAATTTAATAAACTATTTCACAAAACTCTCCTATAACCTATTTTTAAAACAACCAGAAAAAATAGAGTTGGATATGGTAAAGGGTGTCCCTTTCTACCAAGAAGCCCCGGACGAATTGGAACAACCTTCACTGGTCAGAGTGTGGTACCTGCCTTCTTTCTGCTTCTCAGTACAGCTTCATTTAGTATGGCAGGTTAATCCTGTTCAGAACCCATCATAGATCACAGACAAACTTCCTTTTCAGTTTTTTCACTTTCTTTTTCTCTGGGTGCCTTAAAGAGGCCCCAGACTTTTCTGAATGTGCACATTTGTTTTGCTGTGTGTCTTATGTCATATGGTTTCACATTTGAATTTCAAAATCCATACTTTCTTTTTCATGTTGTTTTTTTTTCTTACTACTTTTTGTTATTTTGTTAAGTCAAGTTGAACATGGCAATTTATAAAATGTATAATTTTCATTATTTCTATGGTATGAACGTTTTTACCAGAAGAGATATGTGTGACTGCTGTGCATGCACCTGGACCCTGTGGAGGTCAGGTGCTAGCTAGCATCAGATCCCCTGGATCAGGAGTTACAGGTGGCTGTGAGTCACAGGGTACACACTGGTAATTGAATCCAGATCCTCTGCAAGAGCTAACAATGCTCTTAACTTTTGAGCCATATCTCCAGATCCATAATTTTTTTTTCATATCAGAAGAATGATGTAGAAATAGACCATTTCTCAAAAGGACCAAATTTACTAAGAATTAATTAATGCCTGCAAGGAGCTGGCAGAAAAAACAACTAAAAGAAAGCCCAACAATAACAAAAGCCCTCAAGCAGGCCAAGAAGTCTGCTACCAAAGCAAGAGGATGAACTGGGAAGGAAAAAACTGTGTCCAAGCCTGAAGATCTGCCCCTCATAAGCCCCTAGTAGGAGAGACCCCACGGGTCTCAGGTGTGCTGCTGAACCCCAGTACTTTCACCTGTGCATTAAATGGCAGTGACCTTGGAGCCTCCTTCTATGGAGCTCCATGTGGCTTTTGCCTTGTCCAACCCATTCTCAAAAATGATCCTCTTGCCATGTCCCACCTGGAGCCATAGGGTCCTGATGCCTCCGCCCAGGCCTCAGTTTTGCCATCTTAGAATGTCAGGAGACACTGGAGTCTGCTAACGCTATGATGACACTGAAGAAATTCTCTTGTGCTTGACACCAGACTCACAGCTAACAAAGTCTTGCTTGAGTTGGAGCAGTGAAGCCTCCCAGCACATCCGTGTGATTGAGATCCACCTGCTGGCTCCACCTCAATTTCGATTGAACATCTGGAGTGTACCTCCTTCTTGAGTCATGGGCCCAGAAGAGGGGATACAGGCTTCTTCAAGCATGAAATAGTTGATATTCTTTGTGGTTCATGACCAAAATGCTTAAATATATAACCCTTTGGCATTTAACAAGCTTTAGGACCTTTTCATAATGTAGGTCAGTTCATTGGCTTGTATTGGAGGTTCTTGAACACCCATTCCTTGTTCCTTTAGAAGCTGATGCTTTGTAACATACTATCTATAGATAGTAATTTAATATGAACAGTCTGTTGGTGGGGTTCAGAGTAGGTTATTATGCCAGTGTTTGCATTTGTTTTATGATTGTGTATGTATCTGGGCACTCCTGTACTTAAAATTTGCATGTCAATACCTAAGAAGTTTCAATTTGTGTTTAAGCTTGAGTATATGAGCAAATAATAAAGCATTGTTAGGGAAAAAAGACAGTGAGTCAAATCTATAAATTCTCCTTTGGAAACATTAACCATGAACAAACACAGAAGCATTGCCAAGAGAAGGCAAAAGAAATTCCAGTGTATTGTTGTGGAACCACACTCTATAAACACATTCTAAAGATACTTAGGATACGTAAACTCTGTCTCACACACAAAACATGCATTGTATTTGTTGGATGTCATTTCTGTATTACTTACTTCATGATCGTTGTAACAATAACAAAAACATGACAAAACAACTAAAGGAGGGTTTATTTTGGCATATTGTTGAAGGAATACAGTCAGTTTTGGAGAGGAAGGTATGGACCAAAAGGTAGATGGAAATAGTATAACCATAGTAAGGAAGCAGAGGTCAATGAATACTTGTGTTCTGTTTGCTTTCCCTCCCATCTTAGACCCTACCCTATGGAATGGAACCACTCAAATTTAGAGTTTGTCTTTCCTTCTTAATTAGCGTGTTCTACATAAACACTCACAGACACTCCTAGATATTTGTTTCCATGGTGATTCTAAATCCCATCAATTTGACAATCAAGATTAGCTCTCATAAATATCATGCCTTAATGTATGACTGATTATATTTGTCAACTTCAATTTTGAAGTCCTGGGAAAAAATCAGAGAAGGAATATAGGCAGATTTATGCAGTTATTCCATCATTCTAATTTTGAATGATAAACATAAACACAGTTTTACATCTTATCATGGCTATTTCAGTTAATACAACACAAACAAAACTGTAGGCATCTATTCAAGTTTTCATATTCCTTTGAATATATGTGTGGTAGTAGGCTTACTGGATAATATGTTTGTACTTTATTTTTTAATGTTAGTTTGTTAGGGGGGGTCCAAAAAAGTTCCAAACAGTATAAGCTATTGCTTTGGTCCTTGGTTTCCATCCTGAAGATGAAGGTAAGTTACTATTGCTAAAGACACCATATACTTCAGACACAGGACTCAGAAGACTTGAGCTAGATCTGACCTGAATGTCTCATCCCTGAGACTAGAGTTCATAGTAGCAGAAAATCGTATGTAAGCTGACAAAGGAAGGAAATATCTAGCAGTCTTATCTAGCTATGAATCCTATGAACCACAGTAACTAGCATGGCAGGGTATTACTGAAAGTGCAATCAATAATGGTTCTTATATCATAGCAGTATCCCAAACTATCAGATTAAGGCCTATGCAATAATAGGAAAATCACGCGCAGAGCTCGAAGCCTAGGTAACTGCCGAGGGCTACTGAGGTTACGAATCATAAGAAAGATCCAGCCACTGCCACTTATTAGACTAGCATCATCATTAACTGTATTCATAAACCTTCCTTTGCCCACAGATAAGTTTAGCGTTCACACCCCATTAAAAAGGTTCCTCTTTCTTTCAAATGGAGACCATTACAGAAAACCAAAACCCATAATAATGCAGAGATCAGTGGATCATGAAGTATCCTAACCTCAGTGGATACATGTACAACATGGGCTAAGTGAACATGTAGAAGAAAATGCAAATGATTGTATGAGCCAGAGGACCACAACATCTGCTATGAGATTGTTTCTCATAAAATTATAGAAAATCTTTACCCATAATGCTTCCATAGTTTGATTGCATAAACAAGATCTGATCAAGGACAACACAAACAGACATAGTAACATGGAAAGTCAAAATTCTCTCAGAGGCATATCCCTAGTCAAAACACTACAGGCATTTAAGCGATACTGACAGTGGATGAATTAGTCTTCAACTACAGTTGAACCCACTTTCCCCAATAGGCTAGTATATAGCAAATAGTCAGCCTTGACCTGTGTGCATATAGACAAAACTGAAGGTAATCAGAACATTGTGTGTGTGTGTGTGTGTGTGTGTGTGTGTGTGTGTATTCTATTTGTCTCTCTGTTAATGTGTGTGCATGAACACCTGTGCTTGTTTGCACACATAACAATAATTAACAAGAGTAGGACAGAAATTTCAAAGGAAGCAAATGGAGGACTTGCAGGAAGAAAAGGAAATAGAAGGAAATAATGTAATTATGTTTTAATTTTAAAATGTGGGTTAATGAGTATTTGGAAAAATGAATAATTAAGTTTATTCTATTCATACACACATATTATACAAATATATATGTAATCATATTTGTGTATATATAAATATACTATTATATACATATATCTATTTTTCTTAGCAATCTATGTAGAAACAATGTTTAAATCATTATTCTACAGATTAAATATTTAAAAATAGATAAGGAACTCATATACTTCAATGGTGATGAGTAAATAGACCACTTTAAAAATATGAAGAATTTCATGTATTTTAAATGATCTATACAAATGACAAGCAGGTATATGAAAAGCACTCGAAATAGCTATCTATGAAATGCATATCAAAACCACAAGTCCAGTACATACTTGTTAGGATGACTTTTATCAACAAGGCAAGAGATAAAAAGTATTATTGAGAATATGGGCAAAATATAGCTCAAAGGTACATTATTGGTGAGAGGGTACATTGGCACAACAATCAAGAGAAAAAGTATGAAGATGCCTCAGAGAACATTAAAAAAATAAAGTATAAACATATTATTCAGTAAGCCCACTACTACACATATATTCAAAGGAATATGAAAATTTGAACAGATGCCTACAGTTCCGTTTGTGTTGTATTAACTGAAATAGCCATGATAAGATGTAAAACTGCATTTGTATGATGAATAGATATTGTGTTCTATAAGTATACAATGGAACATTACCTTTTTTTTTTTTTTTACAAAATTTCAATTAACTATTTAAGACTATTAAAGAACATTTTGAGTATATCACTTCCTGCTGAGCTTTCTTCTCTTGTCACTCTCTCTACACCTTCATTTCTTTCCATCAAGCATCGAGATTATTTTATTTCTTCTTTTCCCACCAAGGCTAGTTTGTATTTTCTAGCTAGTCTTGGAATTTATAACTGAACAAATAACCAATACTCTACTTTTTAAAATAAAGGATTCCTATTACTTGTGACAACATGGATGGAACAAAAAATTCCCTGGTAAGTGATGTAGTTCACACACATACACACGAACACACATGCACACACACATCCATCCATCCATACATACATACACACACACACATACACACACACACACATACACACACACACATACACACACACACACATACACACACACACACATACACACATATATATACACACATACTAAACAGTTTTCCATTATCTCATTTATATGGTGACTCTAAAGTAATGACCCCCACAAAAACAGAAGACACTGTTGGTTGGAAGTACCCATAATGTTGCTCAAAATGTAGACTTTTAGTTAAATTGAATGATATTTTCTTAAGATACAGTGTATATCATGGCAACGACAATTAATAGTTTTTCATTACAGACCTAAAACATGTTTAAATTCTTCAGTTACTTACTACAAGGAATAGAAAACTGAAGCAGTGATAGTGGTACTAATTTCTGTAAACCATTTTACAATATGTACATTTATCAAACCATTTTATTCCACAAGTTAAATTCATCTCACACTTTCAATTATGGTTCAAGAAATCTAGAAATATACCTCTCCATACTCACCTGCAAATTCATGGCTTCTTTGACTTTTTATTATTTATTATTGCTTGTGTATGAGTATATGTATTTACATACATCTATAAACAGTTCAGATCATATAATGCTAATTGTATGTACATTTATAAGGCTGACTGTTTCTCACCAGTCAACTAATTGGTGTGCTCCTTCCTGGGAAAAGCCACCTCTGCTGTTCCCAGATTGCTTCAGTTGCCTATAGCTCATTATTTAACTTTGGGTCATCATGAGCTTTTTTCCATTCAGCTTGGTTTGTTCATTGTTGTTATTCTTCTTCAGTTCACATTTGGTTGCTCAGGCTGGTAAAACCTTATGGGTCTAGCTTCTGATGTTACTAAGATATACAATCTCACAGCAAACTTACTGCTCATCTGTAACTTTCTCCAAGTCTTAGGTTAGGGGGTGTTTTATAGATGTAGTCATTGATTGTAGATGCATCCACTTGTCTCCAGAAGTCTGCATTTCATTCATTAATGGCTTTACATAGTGGTCTCCATTTGTTGCAAAAATAGATTTCACTGATAAGAAGTGAATAATATGCTTATCTATGGGTATAAGGACAAATTTTTATTGATTACTGTTAGGGATTATGCTTATTTAGTAAACTAGTGGCTGTTGGCTCTCCTCCAATAACCATGATTTCAATAGTACTCTATTCTTAGGTTTTCAGTACCATGCATGAGATAATTATCAAGTGATTCTTAAATGCAATCAGAAGGTTGTTGGCTATCTACAGCAAATGCTTATCAATACTGCACCCATAGAGTCATCCTACCATGCTGGTTGTAGATATGGTTCATATTCAAAGGTATCACAGCTGAGTAGGACCATTGGTTGTCTCTCTCCTTTGAAAGCCTGCCTGTAGTCTTTGGGGGTGGGTTTCAGGTCAATACAAGCTCAGGGATCTCTGGGCTCTGTTTCTGAAGTGCATAATATCTTCACAAATAGGGACATACCTTTCACATCTAGACAATAACATTAGGGTATAAAATACATACAAATTTAAAGGGACCGAATCAATTTAGGTACATTGAGGTATAGGAATGTCTGGCCAGTTTGAGAAAAGTAAAGCTCTCTGTTCTTTCTAGCAACATAAGAGAATTTTGTTAGTTTAATTTTAATGAAATATATTAATTGACTCAAACCACACAATTGGATCCATACAACATTCAAATAGTAAGAAATTTGTTTGCTACATATTTTTTATTCTCCTGTGATATGTCTAATACTGCATGTAATCTATATAATATGAACACATTTAACTACAACCCCTCAAATAATTATTGATCCATATAGTAATTTAATGAGTTGCAGACTTAACTTTCCTTCTGTGCTATCTCTGGACAAAGGGGTTGACAAATGTACTCCTAGCATTCATACTTTTACTGCAGAAGCATGTTGTATAGCTGTTTCCTCAGGACTGAAGCATGCTGGACTTGAAGGGTGGGGCAAAGCATATGCGACTCAAGAAGATCATAAAACTTACAAGATTCAGAAAATCACTGTCAGAGGTTTCAGAAGCGATGAACAAATGCTGGAGAGGAGGGCACTCTTTTGTGAAATGTAAGGAACTCCAGAATAGTGTTTCTGTGAACGTTCATCCACTCTGATGTGTGGGAATTTTCAGTGATGCAGTTAGCTGAGAATTAGTTGTTTAATCTACATAACCCCTCATCCATGCCCCTATATGATACTTAAAAAAATGCCCATTTGTGAGGCAATCTGGACATGGAAGGAATTATTATCTTGGACTTACATTGTCATTTCTATGCCTGGAGTCATGAAATGATACCCCAGGAAATCATGGAACCACTAGCTACCTGAGTGAAGGAAAAATTCTTCCACTGGCATTACCAAAAGAAACTTACACATAGTGAATTATGTACAAATTGTTGCTATCTAATTGAAGATGACTATTTCAATTACCCAAATCAATAAAATTATATAAACAAATAGTTTTTAAATACTGAAATACTTTTACCATTTCAGGTTGGTCATTTCTCTAAGTGTGATTAAACAATATTTTACAGTCTTTGAGAAAATGTAATTCTGAGAAAATAATACTTTAGTTATTGATTTTGTTCAGAGAACATTTGTAGGCTAAGAAAAATTGGACTGTCCATATAATTCAATTTAATTCTATGGAAATATATACGCATCTTCACTTAATCTACTTCTAGTATAGCTTGTATCATTTTAAGAATGGGAACAAATGTTTTACTATTACCGCTTTTGTTTATGAGATTATTTTTATTATGAGTTAGACTTTATTTCAATGAAATATTTTTCTCCCTTCACGTAATTGGCAAGCATCTCTCTATTTTATATTTATACAGGGTACACATACAATATTTCCTTGGACTGTTGATACATTTGATTGTTCTAAATTGTTGCAATTCTCTTACATTTTAGAGGAGACTGTCCTCATGGTTTGATGTCTACTATCATAAGTTTATTCTGTTTAATTCTGTACATGAGTGCAAGTGGAAATCATTATGGAAACAGATTGTCATAGGTTTGAACAGTGTTTACAGTTCACATTGTTATAATCTGTGGATAGTGGACTTTCTATAGTATTTCATTTTAACAATTTATGATATTACATTTCTTTAACTGTTAGTTGTAGGGGATCTTATGTAGCTCACTTAGTAGAGTCTTTGCCTAGCATGCATAAAATTCTTGATTTAATTCTTATTGATGAATATCCTAGATGGAGTAGTGAAGGCAAGAGAGTGAGAAGCTCAAAGTTATCATTGGCTGCACAGTATTTTAAAGTTTGAGATCAGCCTAGGATATATAACACTTTTTGACAAAGTTGATATACTACATATTTTATTGACCAACATCTTTTGATGCTATCTGCATTAACATGATTTGCTCTCCACTCTGAGTTCAGCACAGTAATGATGACTTATTTCATAAAGTTACCATGTTGGAATCTCTGATTTTATACCTAAAGATTCTGATAGTCTGAAACCATTAAAAGGATTCCATTCCCTATATTAACAATTTCATAAATTCAGCTATGGAATGAAGCAAAGGATAAGCAATGAAATTCTTGATTTAATGTTGTTTTGCTGTAAATTATTCTGCATTTAGTTGCTGTTTGGCTAGATCACTTCATAGTTGTATGCTTTCTTCAAGTGAGCATATCAATACAATGGTTAGTTTCCAAAAGAGGCAATCTTATTTAGACTAATGGAAGAATAGGGCAGAAATAAAAGGAATTCTATGTTACATAAGGTGTGTGACTTCAAGAAAAATCAGGAAAATTAGAAGGTGACACACCTAAAACTTAATGAACAAATCTATCATAAAATCTTTAATGGAACTATAAAACAGTGACTATTGGAGAGCAAAGGAATTGGCAAATGCATAATGATTTTATTATATGTTTAATCCCTCTTTAAAAGTTTGGCTTTAAATTTTGAGGATTTTTCTTATTACTGTGGATGTATCAATAGAAGAGCCTTAAAAATTGGGTAATAGCAACAGAACAATGAATGCACTGATAAGCCAGAACTCACTGATATAGGAAACAAACAAACAAACAAAACAAAAACAAAAAGAAAGTATCTATATCTCTCTCCCTTCCAGAAGATAGAGGGATGGAGAGAGAGAGAGAGAGAGAGAGAGAGAGAGAGAGAGAGAGAGAGAGAAAGAGAGATTAAGTGAATGTGGAGGTAGAGGTTGGTGGTAAGATGACACAGTTCACCTTCACCTATGGAGGTCAGAAGACAATTTGCAGGAGTCCATTCTTTCCTTTCACCATGTAGGTATCAGGGGTGAAATTCAGGTGGTAAGGCTTAGTGGTATGTACCTCTACATTTTGATCTCTTTTACCATCACAAATTTGATATTTCTAATAGTATATATTTCCTGTTATCACTCAGTTAGTGTTATGTGAATATTCAAAACTAAAGTATTATTATTATAATACAGATATGTTATGTAAATTCTAATATATTGATAAGTTTTCCCTTTTTGCATAATGGTATTTTGATTTTTTAAATTAACGTTACTTTAGGAAGTAGTCATTCCTAACAAGGGTATCATATTTTGAATATAAACTATCAACACATAAATGCTCAGATTCCTTCTTTGAGGCATGATTTAATTTATTTGCAAATTAGTCATGGTTCTTTGGGTTTATCATCTATTTTGTAAACATATACATGATACTCTTGTTAGGAATGACTACTTCATAAGGTAAATTGAATCCAAATAATCAAAATATAGTTATAGTCAAAGTGTTATTTGCTACAAAGCAAATGATTTCTTAAATAATAAAATTATATGGATAGATATATGAAAAACATAAGAAGTCTTTCCCAGTTGCCCTGGTACCTTTTGCTAAATCTCTATTTCCTCTACGATCATATACCACAGGAAAGGTACATTTGGGTAGTGGCTGTCACTATAGTCTTAGATTGCTGTTGCTTACTTCTTGTTCAGAATCAGTTTTCATTGCTGTGTTGCAATTTAAAATACTACTTCTTCAGGATGTTTTTCTTCCCTTTCATATAATTCTTTGTTATTCTTATAGCTTTCTTACTCAGATGAACCTAAGACACATTCTTTTAAGTTCAGTTTAAAAACATACTTGAGTTTTAAAATGAGTTTTGTAATACAGACCTCTAATGCCAGCTACTTGGGGAACCATGGAAGCAAGATTTAAGATTCTAGCCAACTCTATTCTAAAGTTAAGTTCAAGACAAGCCTGGAAAATCCAGTGAGACCCTGTTTTAAAATTAACTATGAAAAAAAAAAAAACAGTAAAAAAAAAAAATATAGGGATAGAGGTATAGCTCATTGGTTGACCATTTTCATAATATGCAGGAAAGCTCAAGTCAAAATCTAGTGTTAAAAAACAAATAACAAAAAACAAAATCAAAACATAAAACATTTTGCTGTTTTGATAATGGTTTTTCCGATATATTGATCATCTTAAACAGAATATATATTTTGAATGTTGAATTTTTGTCATCAACTCATTTAAACTTTTACAAAGCTCCTCAATAATTCTTTAGTTTCTAGTCCACTTTTTTATATAAAGCACTAAGCGTTTAAAGTTCATAGCTACTGATATGTGCAGTATTTGTGCAGTATTTCATTCACCTCATTTCTATTTTGGTTTTTGTAATGCACAGAGAAGGCATGGATTTATTTTATAGAGTTTTATTTTTTTTTTTTACTTTTGAAAATTGAATATAATTTTTCATTATGCTTTTTCAATACAAGGTTTCTCTATGTGGCCCTGGCTTTCTTGGCGGTCTCTTTGAGGAACAGGCTGGCCTCAATCTTACAGGCATGCACCTGCCTTCCAAGTGCTTGGATTAAAGACATTCCTGAACACTGTCCGCTTTATTTTTCCTTTCCCTTTCTACCCTCCAAACTGTTCCACATACCCCTCCCTGTTCTCCTTCAAATTCATAACCTCATTTTTTCACTAATGGTTATTGTACAAATAAGCTTTTAAATACCTAGTTCCTTTGAAAATATCATGTGAACCAAAGTTCACAGAAAACAAATAACAAATCAGCAAACATTCCTCTATGGAAGAATCTGCAGGGTTTGTTAACTGATTAGAATTTGTGTTTGTGGAGAGTTAAAATGTTGCAGAATCAGAGTCAAGTTATCTTTGGCTAACTTTAGTTTCCTGAATAAACACCCATTGCCCAATCCTAGTATCATTTCAACTACAAAACAAGCTATTTGAGAATGTGTAAACTTAGCAGTAAGTCATGGAGGAGAGACACAGCCAGACTCTGGCTCTTATACAGGCTGAGAAGTTTTTCAAGGATCTTTCATTATGGTAAACTTGGATTTTTTACTTTGCCACAGAAACTAGTTTTAGAGCTAAGCAGTAGAAGGGAACTTTGGAGTTTTTTAGGAAGAGATGTCAACATAGATTTGATCATGAGTAGGAAAGACAAGCACTTAGGGAAATGATAAGACACATCAAAGTGTGAATGTGAGCTACTCAAGGATACAATTACGCCTATCCTGGAACTTGGAGGGTCACAATCTATGCTACAAGCCAGATCCAGTCACTTTCCATCCTCAATGAACCAATTAACAGTTCCAAATTAATAGAAAAAGCAGGAAAAGGAGATTTATTCAATGTAGTCACATTGGAGAAAGAGGGACAAAGAGAAGAAGCCTAAGGGTATGCACATCTAAGAATTCCCAGCCATGGTACATTTCTGCTACATTCCTGACCCAAACTGATCCATTCTTTGTCTGAGCTTAACTCTCATTCTATAAGGTATCTAACAAGTTGTTAGAACTGTATAAAATCTCTTTCAGGGAAATTGCCAGTCCCTGCATGAGAATTGCATTACTATTGGAGTTACATCTAATCACAGGGTAGGTTGGAGCTGCACTAGATAAGATTATAGCTGACAAGTTAAAGCCATGTGTCACAAGGCTTACACAATAGAGTTCAGCTATACCCTTCCTGTAAACAAAGTTTATATCCTTATTCATGAGCTTCCCAGAAATTTTAGGTTGTTTACATTTGGGAAAGAAGTGTCTGGCAGAAATGGAGATATTCTAAAAATGTCTCTTAATCTATCATACTATTGAAGCATTCGATCCCCCATGAAATGAATTTTTCCCAGAAATCTCATGCTGGGAGAAGGAAAATGAGCTAGGCAAAAGGTAGGGGGTTGGGTTGTCTCCATGCTCTCCCTGAGATATCACACAGTGTAAACAAGTTGTCAAGATTGCCTTACAGGATGAGGCTGAAGTCCAAAACTGATGGGTCTACGCTGGGAGTGGCCATACCTTGACCAGGATTGCTTAGATTAGCATGTCCTTGGTCCTCTACTTAAACATTAATCTCACTGCAGACCCCAGGAGACAGACGTTGGATCTTTTTTCCCTCTTTCCAATGTAGCCCCATTGCATAAACCTCCCATGTTTGCCTTCTACTTATAATCTGAACCTTTATCAGCTTGTTGAGAATAGGTGACAAGACCTGGCTTTGGACACAGTTGTGATTCTTACGTTTGATAATATAAGGCTGTACTTGAAAGTCATATATGACCACACCATAAGCATGCTTCCTATTAAAAATATCTCTATAGAAAATGAATGCTGGAGCTAGTGGGGTAGCTAAGGGGGTTAAAGTACTTGTCTCAACAGCTTGCGTTCCTGAGACTGATCCTCAGGACCCAGAGTGAAATGAGAGAGTGGGTTCTCAAAATTTGTCTTCTTATTCCTCCACACGTACCCCTATACTTTATTATAATGATTAAAATTTTAAAACAACCAAGTTATTTTTAACAATAAAATAACCTTTTCTCTGCATGTGCTGTCTTCACAGCAAGTGGTAATTGAGCAGAAATGCTTGAGTCTGATTGGCCATCAGATTGTGGTGAAGACTCCTTTCTTTCCCTGTCTCTTCTCAGTTTTCCTCATCTTGGTATCCTACATCACTTCGAACAACCCAGAAAGCATTTGAAAACTGCCTTGGTTTCTGGCTTTCCTTTACTCTGTCAGTAGCAACAGGTAATATCAATTACTTAATCTGTAGACTTCAGTAGCCCAAGGAGATCACTTAAGCTATTGGGGATATCAAGTCAGGAAAATGGAGGCATTTTAGCCCAAATGTTTAAAAAAATAAGAATATCAGGACTAACCTGTATTAAACAGAATGGCATTTATTAAAGATGTTTTACAATAATCTTAAGCATGATAGTTAAGAGAAAGAGAGATGTTTATAGAAAAAGTGAGATCTAGTAAGTAAGGAGACAGACATCTTATGTCTTAGTATTGGACACATATACTATTTGTTGCTTACATTTCAAAAGTGTAACAAGAAATCCCTTTTCCTCCTTTTTCTCTTTCTTTTTAGTAGATAACATTATAGTGTGGCTGCAGTTTCCCTGGAAAGGATTAGATTCTGATAAACTACAAACATGAACAACTGGTGTTGCTAAAGGGGTTTTGAGCATGTCTTATCCTGTGATGTTTATGGTAAATACTCCTAGAACACTAGAAACATTTACAGATGACAAAGGAAAAAGGTCTTACGTAGTTGTAATCCATGTTTCTCAGGTGCCTTCACAAAGACTCGTAAATAAGGGAATTCCCTTCTTTTTCATGACTCTACAATGTTTCATCTTTCTATCCTGCCACACAACTCTAAAACATGTATGTGACCACTTCCATATTGGTGTATGTTATTCATGGCAACCTGAATTTGGGTTACCAGGCCACAGTTAAACACATTTGACTCAAAGCAATTTTTCCCTCTGAGGTGAGAGCTATGTTTTACATTGACATCAGGGAAATTTTGCAGCAGGCTTAAGGAATGAGAATGTCTGCTAACAGCATCAGCTAACAACCAGAACTGTGCTACCAGTATAGTATTCTGTGGAGGTTTGCTTTTTCACCACTAGCTCATTGTTTCTAGTTCCATTTATGCACTTTTACTATTGTCTCAAGTGATTTGGAGGAATTGATTCTACTATTTCCAAAGTTATTACACTCTAGGTATAATTTGGGTTTTTTTCCCTTTTAATAATACTGAAAGAGTATATACTCTGTTCTCCTATGCCTAATGTTTAACATTGTACATTCAAATAGTATACTGGCACATCAGCATACTGATTTATCATGATAGCATATCATGACTGTATGACATCTCTTTGTTTCACTTCATAAGTCAGGAACAGACCCACATACTTGAACTGTCCCAAAATTTTCTCCATAGCACCATTGGACTTTTGTCAACTCTCACCAACTTTATGTAGACAGTTTTTTTCCCATCTTTTTATTTTTAAAATTTACTTGATATTTGTATAGGTGTTTTGCCTGTATGTATGTCTATGTACTATATATGTTCCTAATGCTAGAAGAGACCAGAAGAAAGCATCACATCTCTTGGGAATGGATTTGCAAATGGTTGTGAAACACATGTAATTACTGAAAATCGAAACTGGGTACTATGGAAGAGCAGACAGTACCCTTACACCCCGAGTCATCTCTCCAGCCCAGACAGGGTTTTTATTATTCCTCTTATGTTCTGTAGTTAAAATTCAGAATGTTTTTAATATTGTGTAATTTTAGTTCATATGTAATATAATGAGATTTATTATAACTGTTTCAAACATCTGTATTGTCAGTGGCAATTGGAGTAGGATATGGAAATCAAGCCTCATGCTGTCTTTTGTATTAGGCTTGGGAATTCTGTTTATATAACTCTATTCAGGTAAATCCAGAATTCTTGACTTCACTACAGGGAAAATCAGGATACATCAAATTGAATCAGAGTTAGAATTAATTATGAATAGATTTTGGGTCAGTAAGATGGCTCAGCAGGTAACGGAGCATGTTACCAAGATTGCCAACACAAACTTGATCCCCAGCACCAATCTGATGGATAAAGGAAACAGGCTCTTGCAGTTTGTTCTCTGGCATCTACATGTTTGCATAATTGTGTGCACTTAAACATGGATGTTAATACAGAGGTACTTATGGTATGGGAGTACATATTCAAGTGTGCATATGAGCTTAAGAGAGATCTGTAGTGAAGTGTCTTAGTAGCCAATGATATCGTTAAAGTGTCAATTACAATATTTTAACAAGTTCTAATATACTGTTGGGATTTTTTTCTTTCCTTTTTTCCTCCTCTTCTTCTTCTATTGGTAAATGAAATCATATGTTTGTTCCTGAGTTGCTTTAGCTGGGATTATAGACTAATAAAGATAAACCACAGGTCACAAGGGTGAAAGACTACTAAATCACAAGGCAGTCGGATAATGCATTTGGTTTATAAACAAGATTTATATTGATTGTGAGAGTCTCAAAAAGTTATGTTTACAGCTGGAAAAGGAGTATGGTCAAACTCAAAGGTCATATATGCTTTGAACTTAAGCATGTTTCATTGGTACTTAACAATCTTATTTGAAATAGCAGTACTCTTTTTCATTAATTTATTTATTTATTCACTTAATATCCTGATCACTGCCCCCTCTTCTGATCCTCACCTCACACAGTCCTTTCCCCTTCCCCCTCTCCTCTTCTGACAGGGTGGGGGGCTAGTCTTTAAATATAGAATCTATGTAGGAAATTATCATTATGCCTTTTTTTAGTCATGTCAAAATACAAAATTATTTTCCTTCTTCATATGACTTTTTTCTTTTCATTCAAATGAACTTATCCTGTAGAGATGTAAGCCAACATCTATTCTACTCAGTTAAAACACCAATGACAGATTAAAGTACAATTTCACCAATCCAACTTGTGGAACCTGTGAATTTATTGGTAATACTTACATTGCTTGGTGAAGGGTTACATTAATGATCAAGGGAAACCTAAAAGCAGCTGCACCTCAGCCTGGGTAATTCCTTCTTCACATGTGATTATAAGGACTCCCCTTTTCAGGTAACTTTCCATAGTCTTATACTCCCAAGTCAACATCTCCCAAGACAACAAGTAGCTGGCATGGGGTAGGAATTGGTAACAACTGGACCATTTCCTTGCTTCTCCATGATATTCTTCTATTGAGTCTCGTGTGTCCTTCTACTTTTCTTATGTTCCTTCTCCCATTTTTCTTTATTTTCTATTTCTCTTCTTTCTGGTACATTTTTTCTTTCGTGTCCATACTATTCATACATAGTGAGATTATGTTAAGATAAAACAGTGATGTTTGTCTATTTGAAAATAGTTTAATGATCTCTATTCCATCCAATTTCTTGGAAGGAACTCTGTTCTTTATAGATGAACTAAATAGCCATATATATATATATATATATATATATATATATATATATATATATATATTCTTCATCCATAGGTAGACTGATTCAGTGTCTTGATATTTATGAATAGTGTTGAAATAAACATGGGTGTGTAGGTGCTTCACTGATAGATTCCTTCTGTGTCTTAGATTCCTTTGAGTAAGTAGTAAAGAGTGACATACCTGGATCGTAAGGTTGGTACTTTTTTAGGTTTCTGAAGAACCATTTTATAATAATTAATTAAATAATTTTTAAAAATTAATGCAGTCAGTACTAGCTCATATCCCTCTCATATCATTGTGATTTTTATTTAGTAATTTTACACATTTCATAGTTACAGACTTTGACCCATTTCAAAAATTAGTAGAGATAAAATTTTCTTTATTGTTTTTTATTCTTTGTAATATTTTATGTAAGGTTTTCCTGAAGAAAGAAGAGTGGCATTGTTATGAATCTGCCATCTTCTATCACATATCTTCTGAATCACTGCTTCTTAATGAACTAGTTTCTCTATAAAATATTTTGGAGTCCTAGATCTGTCATAGTCTAGCATTGAATCTTTGTGATACTAGTTAATCACTTTGAGTCATAATTTCTTTATTTATAATTAAATTATAATAAGAGATGTATGTTTTGTTTTTACACAATGTCTCCTGTTATGACTATTGCCTTAACTTACTTATTATTGACTACTATTTACTTCTACAATTTTTATGATAAGAAATTGAGTGGGAATTCTAATTTTAATCATGCTTTGTGATAGTGTTATTATTGTGATTAAATTAGACATTAGCAATTAATATAATGTATGGCATATTGTTTAGTCAATAAACCTTAGTACCTCTGATTTTTCAGAATATTTACCGTTCAAATTCTATGCTAGAAAATATAGTGTCCAGTGTTTCTGTGTGAGAAGAATATTCCAATGCAGCTTCCAAGTCATAAAAATGTCACAGCTATTGACAGCTTGATCTGTCTACAACCTGGTGTTTTCTGAGACCTGACCCTTTGCTGTTTCAAGTTCCTGGAATGAAATAATCCATAGTACCCATGTAAAAATAATAGGTAAATATCTCTGTAAAAAATCATCACAATCTCACTACAAAGCTTTCTGGTGCTAAGTAAAGACAGTTGTGCATACTCTTATACAAAGTAATAATTATGCTTGCTTTCAAATCTGGGTATTTGAGAAGAATAGAAAGTCTTATGTTTGGCATCAAGTACAGATATTTATTATCCTTGATTTAAAAAAATGGTATTTCAACAATACAAGACAATTTAAAACTCTTATTTTAGTTGGTGAATAAATAACTAAGAAAGGGGTTGGTATAGAAGAAATGGTTCAATCACAAAGGACACCACTTCTATCTATTATTCTGATTTATTGCTATGAAAATCCTGGTAGGAATGATAATTATTTTTGGTAACTCTAACTAGTATGTAGAATATTTTGTATAGTATTTTGAGTGTGATAGCATAATATAGAAATTGAGTTATGTGTGGCATTTGCTTTTAGGTCAAATATTGTTCTTTAGCTACAAAACACAAAGAAAGCTGAATAGGAAAATTCAGTAATAGACTCTAGTCTTCTCTCATTTTTGCAGCTTCTGGATTTTCAAAACAAACAAACAAAAAAACCCTATCTCATCCAATTTCAATTAAAATATCTCCAAATACTATCCTTTACAGGTAAATGCACACATCATAAAAGTAAATATAAATGACTATTCTACTTATTATTGCATGTTTGATTCTTAGGATTGAGTTTCTCTCTTCTCCACTTGTTTAATGAGTATCCACATCAAGATGCTTAGGACAGAATATAATAATAATGATGATGAAGATAATAATAATAATAATAATAATAATAATAATAGTAATAATAATGTCTCTTCTTTAACTTGGAGTCTAAGCATATTTTAAAGCATATTCTAAAAGTATAGTATACAAAACTGATGGTAATTGCATTAAAAATAAACAGCAGAATAATGAAATAACTATTCTTATACAAAAACACATTATTTGATGAAAGGGGTCTAGGAAAAAGTTTGAAATTAATAGAACATCCATTAACTCATGATGGAGAGGTATCAATTCTAAACATTTTTGAAAACTATATATAAAATTATATGTATATAAATATATTTCTCAATTAATTGTGATAATAAAATATGAAAAAGTTTAGGGCTAATGTAACAAAAGTTAGTAATATCAAAGTTAATGACATCAAAAATAGAAAGAGATAACTATTTATATATTTATATATAATTTCAGGTGAAAATTATCACAGATTTTATTTCATGTAATTTTCATCTCTTTGTAAAACCAGTATGGGAAAAATTGAAAATAAACCCTGAAAATCAAAGATAAAGATAGACTAAAACTTTTAATATATCAAGAGTACTTAATAGTCAGCCATAAACATATGCAATATCAACAAAAAGTGAAATGTACCAAAGAAACAAAAGCAGGAATGGTGGTGCAATGGTTTCACTTTAACAGTTGGAGATCATGGCAAGGAGGCCTGTGAGTTCTACGGCCAGCACGGCCTTTGTACTTATTGTATAATTAAAAGTAAATTCAAGAAAAATAAATAAAATAAAAAAGCATCTAATTATTCTACTTATTTACCACAACAGAATATAGTCAGAGACCTAACTGATAGCAAGATAAACTTATTTCTCATTATATATTTTCTATATATACTGAATCTATACAAATATATGATGTGAAATAGTTCATCTTTAATAAAAAATCATTTATAAAACATAATACAATATACTGAACAATAAAAATAGTAACCCAGTAAGCTGGAGAGATAGCTCAATGATTAAGAATACTCACTTCTCATATAGACAAACTAAATTCACTTCCCAAAATCTACATGGCACAACTTGTAACTGCCAGTAATTCCAGATCCAGAACATAGGACTCATTCATTTGGCCTCTGTTGGCACCAGCAACCAGTGTACATACCTACACAGAGACACATAAATAAAAACAAAATTTTAAAAACTGGAAAGTATTAAATCAGTTAACTATAAAATGACTAATTTACTGTTAATTCACATGAGTTATTATTTAAATATTAAAAGTGCAATTTGTTGAATCAAAGAAATATTTATGTAAGAAAAACATGAAAAATACAATTATATATTAATAGGTAGTGAAACATCCCTGTTTAGCAACATAAAAACACTTTGTACTTGTTTTTAGGCCTCCTATGATGACCCCTTTCTCTTGATACTGATTCTACTGTTGTATCATGCTCACCCTATATAGCAAAAGTCCACAGAATCTAGCACAGATGATAGGCTATCAGTGCTATGATAATGTTTCACAGATTGTATCAACAGTCTTGTCAGGAGACAGACTCTTCCTTTCTGATTTGACTGGGGAAGTTGGCATGCTGTAAGGTCTCCCTATGGAGAGATACACATGGCAAGGAAGTGAAAGGGTACTCCAGCAGATGGCTAGCAAAAAAAATTGGCCTCAAGTCTGACAACGTGCAAGGAACCAACCCTGCCAATAAACACTGGAGCTTGAAGGTAAATTTGGTCCTAGTTGAATCACAGAAAAGACCACACTAGTGGCAAACACCTGGATGGTAACTTTGTAAAATATTGAAAGCCTCATTTAAGCTTTGACCAAAAAAGGTCTGATCCACAGTAACTTGAAGAAGATAAATGTGCCTTGTTTTAAACCACTAAGTTAATGCTTTAAAGAAACATTGAATTTTAAGTACATTTTGTGTTGATAGTTTCAAGTGGCTGCTGTGACTCAACTCATTTCCTTCATTCTCCTAACACTATGCATAGTGTCTTTGAGATCTCTAATATAAAGTATGTCCTAGAACATTGCAAATGCTTTATAATATTAGTTACCATAATATTAATAAGATAACAGTAAATTGAAAAATCTTCATGTTTTCCAAATATATTGAAGATATCTATGTGTAATTCCAACATCTACCTTAACAAATACAATGAAACACAAACAAAACCAAGCACATATTGTTAGATACAAGAAATCTTTAAAGCTGATTCAAAAAACAAGGCAATAAACACATTCATATTTCATCTTCTTTATTTGTTTGTACTGATTCAAATGGCAAACACCCAGTATATCAGGTTTATTTGGCCTAGGCTTAACATAACTTACTTTAGCAATAGCATAAACTTAAGTTTCTGTCATTCATGCCCAGTTAAAAATCTTTGTTAATTTATACTAGTCCATCAATGTATTATCATAATTCTATTTGTAGTTTTTATGAATAATAGTGAAAACAATTGAAATCATCTCTGTAGAAGATGAATTTTGATAATGTAAACTTCACAGTAAGCTTAGATTGGTTCATATTTCAAATGCATAGATAGATAGTTAAAAATACATATTCATGCTGGATGTAGTATGTTATGCTGTGCTAGCATATTTCTCAAGTCATGGCTCACATTGGATTCCACTTATTAATAGGGAAAAATGAATACAGATATGTAAAATTATTTTTTCAAATAAAAATTCCTATAATATGGCCTCTGCAGTAAACTCTGGTCTAAGACAAGTAAGGGCTTTTATGAGCTGATTATATGTATTTTAGACACAATTATACTGGAAAATTGAGCTTCGTTGAAATCTTCAAAAATGTCCCCACTAATCATAACTGTTCTTGTTCTGTGGAATTCAATTTTAACTTAAATGGCTCTAAAATCACCTAAGAGACAAACTTCTAGGTATGTCTGTGAAGGAGTTTCTAGATTGGTTTAATCAGCATTTAAAAAAAAATCTTGAATATATATGGCATCATTCCATAGATTGGTATCTGATTTGAATTAAAAGCAGGAAGTGAAGTGGACATCTGAATTCATCACCCCCTGATACTTAACTGGGGACACAACGTGACTAGCTGCCACAATTTCCTGCTATTGTGACTTCCCTGCTTGGAAGGATCACCCCCTCATACTGTGAGCCACAAGAAACACTTCATTAAGTGTATTTGGCAGCTATTTTGTCACAGTAAGGAGAAAAGTATGAGTGTGATTACATGAATATCACTGAGTGTGAGTGTGTGAGTGTGTGTGTATGTGTGTGTGTGTGTGTGTGTGTGTGTGTGTGTGTGTGTGTGTAGGTCAGAGGATCATCTGGAGAATTAATCTTCTTCCCAACTTGTTTGAGACAAGGTCTCTCATTGTTTGCTCCTATGAATGCCCAGCCAGTTGGCTCACTGGCGTCTTATCCAATCTTGCTAAGGGGTCATTAAAATTATTGAACTAAACTCTCATGTCTGGTTTTATGCAAGTTCTGGGGATCTGAACTCACATTCTTATGTGTAAAGCACCTTTCTTAATAAGTCATCTCCCTTCCTTACCTATTATCTTTTTAAGTAGATGTGGATATAGTTTTACAGTTTCAAATTCTAGTAGTGCAAAAATTTGCAGAAAAACCTGAAGTGAATTTCCTATGGCATTATAGCATGAAAAGATGATCTCCAAATAGGAAAATATTTACTGAAGGCAGAAGCAAACTAATCCAGACAGTATCTTCTTCTTTTTGGAGATTCTTGATTCCTCAAAGTTTTTCAAATAGGTCTCCAACGGAGTCAAAAGACAGTGTCTGGATTCTGGATCTCAGACTATTATAATATCCTCTATATCCTCTTCTACCACTTAAAAATATTTGTCATAGATTTTTTAAACCTTTCTGAGAACATTTCCTATGTCTCAGCCACCTAATTTTTTCCTCATTCCCCATCTGTCCTTGGTATTTTTATCTCATTAGTGCTAGTTCCTGATAAGGATCTTTAACGTTTTTGGACGAGGAATGTTTCTGCATCACTATAAGTTTATTATAATCTACCAGGTTCTAATTGATTGTTGAAAGAGGTCCAGGGACGTTGGTGGTAGCAATCATACCCTATGTGTGTTCCTCTTCTCATTTCTGTAACAGCAAAAGTATTAGTTGTTCATTAATTAAATCCTGTACAACTACTTACCCTTGGGTCCCTCACTGAGAGAGCAATAGGTATATTAGACATTTTGTTCTTGTCCCAAAGAAGAAAATAATAATGTTAATCTGAATCTGAAATGTGTACTTATATTTAACAGTTCCCTTTATACATGGGATGCATTGAATTTGTTTGTAATTCTTGTTGTATTGAATGCCCCTTTCTTAGATTGAAGATTACTTTCTTCTACTAAAAGTTTCTCCCAGATTACTCTGGACTTTCTTGCATGCCATCTGCAAATATCACAGTGAGCAACATGACTTTTTACATTGAATATCAGCCATGCTTAAAAATCTCTATAAGGTAGTAACCCTACTCTAAATGATTTATGTGATGATCAGGTTTGTTAGAATAATTTCCATTAATTTAAAGTCAATATTCTTAAAGTTTTATCTATATAAGCTAAATAACATCATAACTGTTTCTATATTGAATAACAAGTTTATAGAAACTTGAGAATGAAAGACAGCTTTAATGTTTTACCCTCTACACATTACTATTACAATCAGAATGAAATCTGTGTTTAAAATGGAAAAATATGCTGCCGATTAAAACTGGCAGTAAATAGGACAAATATTTATTTTGAAATGAGACAAAACAGTTTCCAAATTATGGCTTATTCACTTACATGTGTACTTTGGGCAATACTCTCATAAGGATTAACAGTAATAAACTTAAAACTAAAGAAGTTTTACCCAGTAAAGCACCAAATATTAGCTTTTCCAAACTAGAAAATCAGTTGATTTTACCGAAAATTTGTATCAAATAAATTCCCAATATTGAAAAATAAGCAAGTATATAAATCTACTAGAGATATTTATTTAAGACAGGAAGGTAAGTAGATGGGTGATAGATAGATAGATAGATAGATAGATAGATAGATAGATAGATGATAGAATGAATGACTGATTTTGATACTTTGACATCTGCCTAGTTTTCAATACATACGCATTAAAATCTGGAAACTTAAAGACTCTGTATGTGTCATACCAGTGTTGATTTTACTGTTGGTAAGAAGGTTGAGTAGAAAAAGGCCATGAAATGCTTCTTTCTATAGGCTATGAATTTTTCTTCTCAGTGCCTTGAAACATGTGCAAAAACATGTTGAGACACTAATTCTGAAATCAAACCATCCTTTTTAAAAAATCATTACAAATATCTGTCGGTTCATTCCTGACCTCTGTTTCAGGTTTTTTTAAATGTATTTTTCTTGAAATATGTTCAGCAATCAATGAACAAAAGGCACTGAAATGCCAAATCAATGCTTTTGGCACATGGCAATCTTACTGATAAAATACAAAGAAAGAAAAAGAGTATAAAAGTGTCTACTCCATCTTCTCTATTCATAGTGATAATTTTATATCATCAAAGAGAATTGATATCACCACAAGTTAGATATATAATAATACATATGGACAGGATCCTACAAATGTTTCAATTCAATGTCATTGTTTTCCTCGTGTTGGGAAATTCTCACATAAAAGTATGCTCTTATTTTCACAATAATTATGGAAAATCAGTACTTTCTTAACTTTAGCACTGTCATGACTTGATTATTATCTAATTAAGAAAGTACTCTCCTACTTGCATAATTTATACCTCTAAGTAATTCACTGCCAACTATATTGGGCAAATGATTAAATTTAGGAATTATAGTGCTAGAAGACACATGGTTCCTTATGTACCCCATCACTGTCATGTACATTTCAGAAAGATTCAAAATGTACTTATTTATTCTAAATTATTCTCTTTGAAAGAGTAAGTTTTTCAAGACATGTTGTAAAAAGAACTTTATAACCATGGCTGTATTGTGTATCTAGAAGTTCCATGGGGGGATGTGAATGAATATTTCAAATAGACTAATTTTTGTACTAGTACAAATTATAGGCTGAGAATTATAGGTAAACACCATATTTTCAAGCTTACAGCAAAAACGTGCTGACATTTGGCAGGTTATAAGCCTACGATTTGTATAAGCCGAGCCTTTGCCAGAAGGCAATTTTCTGGCAAGATTTCCTCCTGGACATGTTTAAGATACCCAGGGAATCACTACACAACTATGAATTTTAGATGAAGAACTAACAATAAGAAAAAGAAGGATTTTCATAGAAATAAGTGTTCCACATCAGACCAGAGAGCCCTAAAAAGGTTATGCCACAATTAAATCAGCCCTAGTTTTTATCTGTAAAATGAGGAATGGAAAAGAGAAAGAATACATGCTATAATTCCTTCATGTAATGTCCTACAAACTACATAGCCTTTATTAAATTTCTCTTCTTAATAATATTCAAATTAAGCCCTATCTCCTCCAGGTTTTATATATCTTCTCAGTCATGTCATGCCATATTAGAACAAGAGAACCAGAACAGTTTTTGATATGTTGGAAGTGGGATAGAGTAGCTATTGCCATTATTTACATGCTAATGTAATTGGTTCTAAGGTATAGAAATAATCACTTGATATGTTGACAGTTTCAAATGAACACTATTAACTTCAGGATATTAAGACGAGAGAATATTACTTACAATGTACTAAGGTTTAGTATTTCTAAAATAAATAACAACAAAGACCTTTCAAGAGAGACAAGACATATAAAACATTTTTAATCTTTAAGAGAACGTGTGAAGAAGGAATGGCAGACAATAAGTGGGTGAAGAAATAGAAATCTAGTGAGTTATTAGAAATCTACTGTGGGCCTTTGAATATTTAAAAAATCTTTTAATAATCAAACTTTTTCTGTCTTACTTGACCACTCAAGAAAAACACAGGAGATACTGAGACATAACAATATTTTTTTGGTGGTAAAGGCATATACAGGTGATGATCTACTGTTTGTGAGACAGGCAAGAAAAAATCTACTACTTTGGAAACCCTTTTCTATCCAATTGCATGTCAGATACAAGACAAAGATTATCACCTGGGATGACGGACAGGCATCCTAACACATATCTACTTTGGAAGCCTACAAGCATGGCATCTGAGACAGAGAGTCAAAAGTTGGAAAGAACTAAGGACCTGCCACAGTGACAACATGAGCTTTTCACTAATGAACCAGAAATAGTGGAATGTAGCACACAATGACCAAAAATTCCTCCTTGCTTAAGTTTCCAATTTTCAATAAATATAGCTAGTAGATTTTTGCTTGTGGAATCAGTTTCTAATAGAATAACCAAGACAAGAAAATGTAAAATAAATTTCACTTTGATATCTGGCTTGGTCATTTGCTGATGGAATTTGGGCAGGTTACTTACTGCAATCCCCATTGTTCAGCAGCAAAACTGCATGGCTTTGCTGATGCTGCAGAATTGTTGTATGTAACAATAACTTCTACTCCTCAAATATCAATGAAAGAGATGTTACTGGGACACAAGTAAAATGTTGTTCACATGTGGAGATAATACAGAAACCTGAGTGAAGCTGTAAGGTATACTTTCATGGATAATAAAGGAATGTGATGACCATACAGGAAAAATTCAGAATATTAAATTCTTTGCTTTTCCCCCTCCCGAAATCATTCCTTGTCTCTTAATCCCTGAACATCATATGAGTTACAAGCACAGGAATCAAATTCTTGTAACAACCTAGGTTGTCATCGTCTGCCATCTAAAAAGAAAGGTTAAGAAGTGACCTACAAAGCATACTCACAATTTAGAGAGATGAAAAGCAGCAGGGCATTATCAATCACATGGTGTTTTTGTTGTTGTTGTTATGTTTTGTTTTTTTGTTTTTGTTTTTTTTCCATTGGAGGTACTGGTTGTTTCTATCAGCTCATCACAGATCCACATTCTCTTCCTGTAACACATGTTGGCTTTTGTAAACATACTCACCCCAGAGCAATAAAAGGGAGGGTGTGTCTGGGACCAGCCCCAACATGGGTCTTCTTTTTTGTGGGTTCTTCTTGAGGCAGCATAAAGGGAAGAGCATTGGCTGAGGGTAAGACTTTGTCTTACAAGATTCAGGGGTTAGACTTTGTCTGAGGAGATATTTAAGGTTTCTGAATAATAATGAAAAGTTTACTTATCTAATGCTAAGTTACTATGCTATCTGCCTTCGGAGTTCCTTTGAGGCCAGAGAATGCAGTCTCTGGCACTTAGCACCTCATCCCAAAACAGCAGGAGATAAAGTAAAGGTTGAATTGCTAGAGCCTTTTTCCTTTTGTCCAGATGTCTCTTGTTTGTTGGGCTGGGGGAAGTTTGGAGCAATAAACTTCTATTGAACCAGGAGAAGAAAGTAACACTTGCAGAAGGAAAAGCTTTTACATAAGCAAATATGCATAAACTCACATAAGATCATATACAGATTCACACATGTGTATTTATACATTTCTACTCTGAAAAGTTGGGTCCAGCTTGCATGCATTCTCACAATTACATATACACACGCACATCCATACTTACATATGCATATGGAGCAAAAGACCAAGCACCAGTGCAGAAAGAACTCACTTATTCTGGGTGAAAATTGAACTCCAATCTTTATCGTATGGAGAAAGAAAAAATCTTATTAATGCTAAATGAATTAAACCTACCTTTGTAAGAAAAAAAGCTTTGTTCCTTTTAATAAGACTAAGCCTGCCTTGTCTTTACCATGGACCTGTTCTGTCCCATTATAAGGAGAAGCCTTCCTGCTCCTTCTGCACTCTACAGCTTCTTCTATTTTCTTCTTTTCCTCTGCATTCTAAACATTGCTCTCTTAGTAGTTTATGTTACCTATAGTTATTCCACTCTGCATTCTCCTTCTAATCTTGCTCTCTCCTCCTGCTCTCATGTCACAATAATGCTCTAATTCTCAATGTCTTTTCTCCCAAAGCTGTGCCTATACTTCTAAGTTCTTCCTGAGTTCAGTTCTGTCTAAAAGGTGTTCTGTTTAAAAAAAAAAAAAAGATTTCTCCTCAGCTCAGTTCTTCTCAGTTTAGTTCTTCCCAGCTCAGTTCTTCTCAGTTCGGTTCTGACTCTTCTCTTTGTCTTTAGCACATAAACATCTTTCAGAATACATGATAACATGTTTAAAAGTTCATCAAACATTCATACACAAAATTAAATCATAAATTAAAATAGAAGTTTACAACACAGAATGTTTACATGCATATCCATTAGAAGTAATTATCTGGTTAAACATCCATCACCTTACACAGCTCCACAGGTTCATTGTAAGTTGAAAACCATAACTAAGTTATTAGTGAAGTTTTGTAAAGATAAATTCAGTCAACATTTTATCTCCTGTACTAGCACCTATAATAAATCATTAGTTCCCTTTTTATGACCTTTGGTTAATTGTTTTATAGTCTCTAGGAATGTGCTCTGATTAGGAGAAAGTCTGGTTAATATCTAAGAGCAATTAACTAATGACACTTTTAAGACTGGTAGAGTTCTCATTGCAGTTTTGACTATCAGAAAAGGACCTAATAGCAGTCTCATTATAAAAGAGCTTAATAATCACTGATATAACTTTAGGAATTCTTATAGTTACATCAAGATTTAAGAAGTCATTTATTTGTCTATATAGCATCACTACAAGACAGTACATCTTTGTGGATCTGCAGAGATCTGTTCCGAATGGGTGTGCTATTACTTATTAATTGTTACATATGTTTAATAATAACAGGAAGAGTATGTTAATAGCAGGAATAGTTCCTAAAATGAATTCCCTTATGGCCTTGTCTAATAAGGGCAAAACTGTTGCAGATTTTATAGTAATCTGAAACAAGCCATCTCAGGAAGATCACTTGCTAGTTATTAGCTTGTCCCATTATGGCTCCTGACAAGGTTGTACAAATATATCTGTGCATTATAGAGAGATTTTTGTAGCAAATGGTTCAAGGTATGATCGCCAGTAAGAGATCACCTGGCTTCTGCATTACACTTTCTTTGCTGTTAATTTGCAGCCATTTTTCTGAACCTCTATTACCCTTTCTATATAAATGGAGATGACTGCTAATAGTCACTTAATAGAGTGCTTTATTGTCAAGGACTTTTTTCTTCCTGAGTAGGCCTGTGGAGTTTGAGCTTGGAAAATGTGACTTTCCCACATATAAAATTAAGCTGTGCATTGGATTATACATGGTTAAAATAAACTCCCCTTGGTAAAGTTGATGGGACTCCCAATTCTTGGAGAAACTGTCAATTGATTCTTAGTCTCAAGTTACTATAGCTCTAGTTCCACCCTTCTAGACAGGACAACTGTTTCTTAGATTATCTTTTGTATTGTAATCTCTAAAAAGTTAAAGAGATTCAAAGAGAAATTTCATCCACTAAAAGTATATAATTAAATGGTTTTTTTTTTTTATTTAGAGAGCTGTGGAACAAGCATTGCAATTAATTTTATAACACTTTTCACTTTTCACAATTCTCCTCTCTTCCTATCAGTTACTCTTAAACCCATGTCTTCCAGCAACTGACAAACTGAACTCTATATTTTTCCTAGAGAATTGTGTGCATTGAACCAGGGAAATATAATAGGGACTCTTCCCATGATGGTATACTTGAAATTGTCTATCTATGACCTGCTTTAAAAGAAGGGTAATTATAAAAATTTGAATAAACCCAGCTAGGGATGGTGAGATATGTCTGCATTCCTATCACTTGGAAGGTAGGGTAAGGGGGAGGCAGTTCAGTGTCTTATTCAGTTATGTAGGGAGCTTGAGGTCAGTCAAATGTACAGAAAAGGTATCTTAAGAAATGAAATAGAAGAAACAAAAATAGAGAACAAGGGAAAGAAAAGAGCTCTATTGCAAAGAGAAAGAGCTTCAGAAATTCAAAGGGCAGTGATAGAGAATAACAGAATAGTGTTGAAAAAAAGATGAATAATTCTGAAAAGTAGTAAACCATTCCAAATGCAACTCCAGCTACATTGAGCCCTCAATGTGGAGAAAAACAGAAGACTAAAAAGCTTAGTGAAAAGAGACTGGAAGCTATAATAATCTCAAGACAATGCCCATATCTCTCACATATCTTAGATATACTTGCAGGTTTTGGTGAGACAATGCTTCCTCCAGTAGACAGGTCAACATATGGAGGAAACTACTTTGTCAGTTGTACGACTTGACAGGTAGTAACCAGATATATTTTGGGAAAGAGCCTACTATTTACAATTGAGTTTCCCTGGGTGCCTGTAAACAACTCAGGAACATGCTTTTCAGTATGTATTTGAGAATTTTATACGTGCCTATAATGTGTCTTTATCATATCCACCCTTCATCCCCCTCCTCTAGTTTGTGGGATACCATCCACCATCACTTTTCCCTTTCAACTTCTTATACTGTGCTTTGAAGGCATTGCAGCCACTTACTGCTACCCATAAATGTATGGGTAGGGGTTTTCCACTGGAGCATGAGCATTTTTTTGGAATTTTAACCCTGAAGAAAGCCAATTTTCCTTCTCACAGGAGGCAGTATCTCCTCAGCCAGTTGTGGAACTTCCTAAGGGCCTTCATCTTCTAAGCTGGAATTTTGACTGTGATGATCTTGTGCACGTGTTATACACAAAGTCCCAGACAAGGTGAGTGTCCAAAAGCACTGTTTTTTAATGGTCATTTACAACCTCTGGTTCTTACAACCTTCCCATGTCCTGTTCTGTGATGATATTCACCAAGTCTGATTTTAACTTGCCACAGCCCCAGGGCAAGACACAGCATTGGGAAGCAATTATGAGGAGTAAAAGGGACAGACACTGACATGCCTAAAGTTTTGGGTCATGCAGTGAAATTCCTAAAGAAAAGAAACTTCACTTTGCACAGCTGGTAATATATCTTATCAATATAGAATACTCTGGGGTTGAAAAATTCTGAACCCGAGGAAGGTCTGTGAGTGGATCACTTTTGGAGCTACCCATTAACTGTTACAGTCTGTGAAGTGCATACCTTCTACAGAGTAATAAATACCTAGAAAATTTTGAAACTATGAAGACAAATTCTGTGCCTGGACAGATTTCCATGCTGTGGTTATGCCCCACACACCCAATGAAAATGGAAGACTTCCTGCAGCTAGAGTGTTAGCTAGCACAGGGAGGAGAGAGTCCTTGGAGGCTGAAAGACTTCCTATGGAGTCTGCAGACTTCACAGCTAATTGTGAAGTGCTACTGGGCTCCAACTTGGTATGCAAAGAATGCAGCTAATGAGCTGAAGAAAACTGTGGTGGACATTAGACATTTCTTCAGTTCAGGCATAATCCCAGCATAACATACAGGAAAGATAAGAATTCAGAAGGTTATTTGGCCTTTCACCTCTGTGTAGAACTAACAGTTTCCAATTTTAAGGGTCCAAAATAAGAATCAAAATACATAAAATTCTAGATAATTTAAAAATTTACATGTAAAAATGTTTACTCACCCCAAAGTGTATATATAAACATACAGATGAGATGCTGCTAAAATTCCTTCCCTAGAAGAGACATAAATCAACATCTACCATCCTCCCAAAATCCAAACAACAAACTAAGACATGATTACACCAAAATTTATACTGAGAAATCAAGAAATTGGATTTCCTTATTGAATATAGGTGAGGGGTTAGTTACAGGGGTGTGAGCACTCTTTTTGAAACTAATTACACTTGAAATCTTTCACTCAACATTAATAATGGCTTCCCTGTAGCCCCATAGATAGAAACCCCTCTATTCTTCCTTGACCTCTATATTCTAGTCTCTACCTAAGGCCATGTACACAGTAGCGACAGTCACTAACAAGACAACTGGACGAGTTCTCTCCTCCAAATCTCAGATGAAAGCCAATAAAATCCACTGTAAAAGTAAGCAAAAATGGACAACAAAATTTGCAATATAAATGAAAAAGCCATACATATTAAAAAAGACGTCTTTAAAGGAAATTAAACAATGACTGACTCAAATGAAAAGTATGGGGCAAAGCATCATTAACATACAAGACCAAGCTGAATAATAAGTTTCATGGATAGAGGACAAATTAGAAACAAAAGTACATTCAAAGATACATGAAGAAAAAAATTAGCAAAATTAGCAAAAACTTCCAAAAAGTGTATTGTACATTCAATGGATCAAACCCAAGAATCTATTATATAGAATAATCAGCTGAGAAAAATCAAGAGATGGATAATGTCATCAATTAAACTAAAGCAGAAAATTTTCAAATTGAGTAAGGGATGAATATCTAAACTCAAGATGCCCTTACAACCACAAATAAACATGATCAGAGAAAACCAGAATAGAGCAAGCATGTCATAGTCAAAATGTCAACAATATAAATCAAAATGATCTTAAAAATTTAAAGGAAAAATTATGAGTCATACATAAATGCAGAAATATTAGAATAACATCAGATCATCATCTACCCTCCACAGAAAGCAAGCATGAGATGGTTTATGAAATCCTGAAAGTAAACAATTAAAAACTATAATATTTATGTAGAATGGAACTATTTTGAAAAGCAATAGATAAATATGAACATTTCATGACCTGCACAAACTACAGACATTAATGACCACCAATCACATACTGCATTAGGTTTCTACAGGACTATTATTCAGAAGAGAAGAAATCTCAATCATAAGAACAACAGATAAGAATTTGATAAGAAGAGCATATAAGTTAAAGCCAGCTTGTAAGGCAATCCATCATGATAGCAAAGTAGCAGAACACAAAATTAACATATAAAATTAATAGGCTATCTCTATAACTATTGTTATCATGCAAAGAACTCTGGGTAAGTGGAAGAATTCCTTAAAAACAATTTCAAAAATAACTAGCCAAAGAAGTCAGAGACTTCTATAATGAAACTTGAAGACGTCAGTGTAATAAATTTTACTAGATACTAGAAGTTAGAGATTCCTTCCCTTTTAAATCATAAGAAAAAGAAGATTATATGGCCTGAGAATAATCTTAGCCAAGCATTTATAAGGCAAGACATTAATATCTTAAACATATAAAGCAAAAACCTCTCAAAATTAAACATAAATCTCCCAAATGAATAAATAAATAAATCATCAATAAATAGGTCAATGAAAGAACTGAATAGATTTTTTTTTCAGAAGAAAAGTAACCCACAAATGTCCAAATACGTCAAAAATGTTCAGTCTTCTTAGCCATCAGGGGAAGGCAATTAAAAACTTTTTGACATTCTATTTCTCACATCCAAAATGGCCAACATCAAGAAAACAAATGACAATTGTTGGCAAGGATGTGGGAAAAAACAAATTTTAATGGATTGCTTCTGAGAATATAAAGTGGGTCACCTATTCATTAAGGAAGTTGGTGTAAAATTTCCTCAAAAAAATACAAATGAATAAAACTACCATAGACCCCAGTTGTACTACAGCTTTGTATATACTTGAGGAATTCTAAGTCAGCATATGTGAACACTCATATTCATTGCTTTAATGTTCAAACCCATCTAAACAATGCAACCAGCCCATCCACAGATGAGATACAATAATTTTCACACATATACACAATGGAGATTTTCAGTGCAATATACCAGTGTTGAACTCTTACCCCATTTCATGTACAAAATTAATACAAAATAAAAAAAATCTAAATAAAAGAGAAACCATTAAAAAAAGACTTATTAGAGGAACACAGGCATGTACTGAGAGTCAACTTAATGACTCCCTTCTGAAGTTCAGGGTTATCTTCAAATGTGTTTGTTTTGGTTTGGGTTCACTGTCTTTTGCTCACATAGAAGCAAAAAACTGACACTTTCCCACCTGGAGCCTATTGCAATGTATGGCATTAAGAATAAGAGGAATGAGGTCTTTTTTTCCTGAGAACTACTTTTATAACTATGACAGCCACAAAAACCAGAATTGTGGTTGTGAGTAAATTAGACTGTTCTCTCACTCTACAATGACTTTCTTTTTTCTGGCAATGCTGTTGTATCTTCACCTATTCACTTACAACAGAATGTACTATTGAGCAAAAAATTGACTATCCAGGAATATTTGTCAAAGTTCTTACATAATGAAATAATCCATTTTTTGGAACTTTTGTTTCCCTGGTTGCAAAAAGCAACTTCTTCAGTTGCTGCAATTGGTCACCTTCCACTACTAGGGCTAACCACAAAAACACTTTTAGTTCAATCACAGTTTGGTCGGAGTCTACAATGTTTATTTGATGTTTTGGTAGTCTGTATCTGGCGCCACTACAACATGTGTTCTTAGCAGGACTAAATGAAATCGTAGTCAAGTAAAAATACAAAAGAGGTAAAAGTGTACCAGTTGTGCAGTTAGACACTGAAGCTATCAAAATCAATGAAAGGAACCAGACAAGGCCTTCATAAATTATAGAATAGAATCACAAATGTAACTAGGAGTATCAATCACAAGTATTACTAGTGACTTATCATTTATTAACAGTCTATCCAACACCACTTGTGCCTTAGTATCAAAAATTTCAACTTTCTAAACAAATCAAGAATATGACTCACATTTATATTTTTAAAAACTTGGAGTGGAGAGATGGTCGAGAATTTCAATTTTTGAACACCCATATGATGCCTGAAAACTATCTGTAACATTAGTTCCAGGGTATCTCACACTCTCTTCTGTCCTCTGTGGGTACTGCATGTATGTGATACACAGACATACATTTAGATAAGCAAGCATACATATAAAACCAAAATCTCAAAAACAAACAATTCAATGTATGATTGCATGATATGAGGATGAGGTGGAGGGAGACCAAACCAACCTGTTATTCCTATCAGATATATGGTACTTTTATACCTACAGGATAAAGCAAGAATGTATGTATTCATAGATCTAAGATAAATTTGTCAAATGATGAAGACACAGGCTGTTTTGCTGATGTAAATAAAATGGTACAGTTCTTTAGCTCGGCATGTTGCCACAGCTGTTCATTGAGTTGAATAAAAGAAAATGCAAATTGCAATGCCCATAAAGTGAAAGCAAGTGTGCTCAAGGTTGCTGACAAAGTATACAATTTCAGAACTCCAACAATTAAAGAACAATAACAACAAAGCAGCACCAATGCCTTCTGTCTTATAGGATGGGAGATGTGATTTCAACAATTTGTAGGGATCCATTTTTCTGAGAGCAAGCCAGTCAAACCACATGCTTCAGGAACATCTGGGCAATAATGTGTTCACTGATATCTGAGGCAGAGACAAGCATGTAGTTATTAAGTCTAGCAATAAGTTAGATAAGGATATCAGGTAATATATAAACTTCTCTTGTCTTGTTTTTTTTTCTTCTCATATCCTTTTTCTGATATTACAGTGGATCATTTTATTCCTTGTGAGCAAACTAAAAATGCGACAATTCCATATGACTCAGTCTTCATTTTCCTATCTTCTACTTTGCAATCTCCCTAGAACCTTCTATTCATGCCAATTGGATCAATTATCATCCATACACAGTTAATTTCCACATATTGAATTCCAAATTGGGGATTTCTTTTTTCTAAATTCAGAACAAGTTTCTACCTTTCTCCCCAACATCACGTTGTAGGTAATTAAATGCAGTTGCAAATTCAGCCTTCCCCAATATACTCCCCTCACTTTCTCCTGTCATCTTGTCCCCTCACCTGTAGTCTCTAGAAATCTCAAATCAGTAAGTAGCACTATCACTTATCAATTTAGGTATGCCACAAACTTCAGGCTCCTCTTTGATAACTCCATCTCAAGAGATCATTTATTAGAAACATAAGCATAACTTAAACCAACAGAGCAACATCTAGTTTAGTATTTCTCCATGAGTCCACAGTAATAAGGCTCTAAGTGTCTAGTAAGCAAAAATATAACAAACGTAAACTAATCAGGCCTATCTTCTCTATATTTAGTCTCCAGTATTGGTTCATAATTCATTCCCAGAGGGAATGGGAAGGGAACATGTACTAAAGGGGAATTGTTAAAACTGGGCTGCACTCCCAGAGAGCTAATTTAAAAATGTTGTGATCTTAATTACCTCTCACTTTCAAATGTGAGACAGGTGGATCACTATAAACTGAAGGTCAGCTTGGTCTACAAAGTGAGTTCCAGGCCAGCCAGGGCTGTATAGAGAGACTCTAATTAAAAAATAAATGAAAATTCTGAAGAAAAAAGGCACTAAGAATTCTGTTATTAAGATACCTGCCAGAAGGTATGGCTAGACATCTCTGGACGATTTCACTGACATTACTGATTTGTAAGTCGACATTTTTGTGGCTCTTCCAGATCCTGGCTTCCAAGTTTGCTTTAGAGGACAAGTACAGTGAGAACAAAGAAGTCAAATTCAAGACAAATCCTGCAGTGCAGTTGGCTTCTTTGCAGGTTTCCTTCAACAAAAATATACTGTGACCTTGGTTCTGAATCATGTTCTAAGAATTTCTTAATTTGTCTGATATACTCCCTATATTTGTGGATCATGGACAACTTAAGGTCAATAGGCTAACTTAGGTGCTACAGACAAGCTAACATGCAGGTAGTGAGAGAGTGAAGGATGTTAAATTGTAAGTGAATTTTTTTTCAATACGTTAAAAGGTTTTTCCATTGAAGTGAAGGAATTGGTACTAAAATATCACCATTCTTCACAGACATATTGAAAGACTTTTTACTGTTCCTGATTCTAGGGATCAGAATGTTGTCTCTGTCACACTAGCAATCAATAATGCTTTCACAGGCTTTAAAAGTCTCCCTCGCTGGTAAGGAAGACCCATTCACATCAAGAATTTTCTCATCACAAATAGTAGTTCACTATGTAAATAAACATTTCCACTGGGCTGTTGTGAAACCAAATCATTGATCTACAAGGCACCTAACAGTTTTATGTCTCTCCTACAGGTAGTCTCAACAACCTAAATAAATAAATAAATAAATAAATAAATAAATAAATAAATAAAAAGAATAACACCCACAACAGCACCAAAAAATCAAATATGTCAAAGGGGCATATCATTGAAAGCTTTTCTGCTTTAAAGAACACTGTCAATAAAAGAGACATCTCACAAGATGAAGAAAATCCTAATGAATTATAATATATATATATGTATAATAATTTAATAATAAAAATAAAAATGGCAAAAGATGTGAATAGATACATGTCCAAAAATGGTGCACAAGGAAGTAAGAAAGTTGCACCATTTTGAGAAACTCCATATTTAAATGTAATTTTCCATTTCTTTTTCTACCTTTTGTTTCTTTTTCTATAAGAACACAGTTGAGTGATGCATAAATTATAGCCATATATCAAAATTACTGAATCATTTCACAAGCAAAATGGAGAGTGAGCAAGTAAGATATATACTATGCTATGTCGTGTAAATAAAGAGTAAAATTGTTAAAATTAAACCACACATAGAAATGCAAACATAGAGGTTTAGACTATGGCTTAAAAACCGAAATAAATGGATACTTAATAACTACTTATTTTCCAATAAACAAATGGATTAGACACAGAAACAGCATCAAAAATGTCTTTTTACATTTGGTTACAGATAATTTAATGTTTTAATATACTAGAATGATAATTGTCTTACATGTGGCATTTTTCTTAACAATATGGATTCAAAACTCTGAAAAATGCACATTTTTTTCACAAATGAAACATGATGTTCAATGAATGGAGGCAAAAGAAGCAAGTAGTGACCTGTGATTTCAGAAGGCCTTCGGGTGGTTTGATGAATGGATCAATACCTTTACATGTAGAAAGCAGTCTGAACTCTGGAGAAGATGCTTTCTCAAGGAATAAGCCTGGAATACTTAAATGCAATTTGAAGGCATATACACTTAATCATGTGATTACATTTTTTGACTCTGACCCTGGTACCTGGACTATGGCCTAAACCCAACCAGAAGTAATAATAAATTTCGTAATTCTAAGCAGCTTTAACTGCAGCAAACCAAAGAATTGATGAGGCTTGGAGGAAAGGTCTGCCTTTAAACCAAAAGCTGTACATTCAAATAACCTTCAAGGTAATCTTCTAGGGCAAACTTCTATGCTTGCATTTATATGCAGTTAATGAGTAGTAGAAATCCCTTGGAGGTTTCATAGATACTTTCATTTTAACAGAGTTAAAATGAAATTGTAGATTAACTTTGAAGGGAATCCTTCTGCTATCATTTTGTCTAGCACATCCATGCATGAAGAACAATGGCCTCTCTGTCAGCATATGGTTTAAATTGTTAAACTGACAAATTTATAATCTCGCATTACTCTCCAAGAATTTGATATGGCTTCTGAACTCTTGGAATATCTGAGAACATGTCAGTGTAATACTAGTGTGTATAACTTTCAAATGTAGAACCAAAGACTGGTAAAGAAATTTACACTCACAGGAGGAAGTTTGAAAGTAATTAGTAAATGTTTATTTTAGTAAGTGAATTTTAAAAGATACATGTCTCCCAGGTAAAGTTTAAGATGGTAGGCAAATTTTCTTCTCTAATTTGTTATTTTAAATTTTATTCAATATAGATCTTTTTATACAATATATTCTCATCAGGGTTTCTCTTCCCTTAACTCATCCTAGAATCTCCTCCTATTTCCACCCACCCAAATTCATAACCTTGCTTTAACTTTCTTATTTGGAACCAAACAGTCAAGAATATCAATAAGAAATCAGAAAAGAGCCAAAACAAACAGAAGAAAGAACCAAATGAAAAAAACACAAGAAGCACATAGATTTTCAGAGACACCAGTCTAACAAACAGAAATCCCATGAAAACACAAAATCTGAAAACATAATCTATAAACAAGAAATTTATAATGATAAAAAACAGACAATCCATTATGAGACAAATTAAATGAAATGAAAATCATTCCAAAATACCATTGAGCCCATCCATTTTGTTTTTCCATCTACTGCTGAGCATGAGGCCTGCCCTTAAGTGTGGTTTGTATATCCAGTGAGACTCCATTGGAGAAAATTAATTTTTCCTTTGTAAGCAAATATTGATTGTAAGTAGATTCTGGGTTAGGGATGAGACCTTTTGCTTGTTTCCCCTCTCAGCACTGGAATTGCATCTTGTATAGATCTGTGCAGGCCCTGTGCACACTTCTAGAATCTCTTTGAGTACTTATGTATGTCAGCCCTGTTGTATCGAGAAGGCTTTTCTTGTCTCTTGAAATCTTTATCCCCACTAGATCTTACAATCTTTCTAATTCTTTCTGTGCAAAGTTCTCTGATTCCTGAGTGGAATGGTCTACTAGAGACATCCCATGCAAGACTGAGTGTTCCAAGGCTTCTCAGTCTGTATATAGTCCAGTTGTGGATCTGTTAATTTGTCAGAATGATAGTATCATATGTCCTACAAAAGCTTTCCAGTTTCATGAAACCCATTTATTAATTATTGATCTTAGTGCCTGTACTGTGTTCTGAGAAAGTCTTCCCCTGTGCCAATGAGTTCAAGGCCATTCCTCACTTTCTCTTCTATCAGATTCATGGTATCAGGTTTTACATTAAGATCTTTGACCCATTTGGAGAGATAAGTATGAATCTATTTTCATTTTTCTACGTGTAGCCAACCAATCTGACCCGTGCCATATTTTAGTGATGCTGTCTTTTTCCAGTGTGCATTTCTGGCTTCTTTATCAAAAATCAGGTGTTTGCAATGTGTGGATTCATGTCTTTGTCTTCAATTCAATTCCATTGATCAATGTTTGGTAAACTTTCTAAAAGTACTGGAGATTTAAGTTGGTTTACAAAATTTAATGTAGATTTGAAGACCATACTTAAAAAGGATATTCAGGAAGAATATGGGAGCACATCAGTCATCAGGCAACAAATATTAAATCTTTTATAGGCCCCGCTTGAGAAATCTAGACTGGTGGTTAAGAAGTGCTACAGAATGCACACTTTCACAAATGAACCATATCTGTTTAATTCATTATCTTCAAGTGTTTTATTTTTGCCTTTTTATTTTGTTTTGTTTGCTTGTTTGTTTGTTTTACTTTTTTTTCTGCTGAGTATCCACCCCCTCCAAGTACTTCAAATCCTTGTGAGGCTAGGTGCTTCCTCTCCCACTGAGGCCAGACAAGGCAGCCCAGATTGAAGATCATATCCCACAGACAGGTAACAGTTTAGAGAATAGTCCCCACTCTTGTTGTTCAAGAACCACATAAAACTCAAGCTGCACATCTGCTACATCTGTGCAGGAAGGAGGCATAGGTCCAGCCAGCGTGTGCTCTTTGGTTGGTGATTCAGTCTCTGAGAGCACCAAGTGTCCAGGTCAGTTAACTCTGTTGGTCTTCCTGCAGAGTTCCTATCCCCCTTGGGGCTCTCAATTCTTCCCCCAACTCTTCCATAAGAGTCCCTGTTTGGCTGTGGGTCTTTGCAGCTATTTTAGTCAGCTGCTGAGTAGAACCACACAGAGGACAGTCATGCTGGGCTCTTGTCTACAAGCACAACAGAGTATCATAAATTGTGTCATGGGTTGGTGTTTGCCCATGCAATGGGTCTCAAGTCTTGCCAGTCATTGGTTAGCCAATCCCTCAGTCTCTGCTCTATGACCTGCCCCTGCATTTCTTATAGACAGGATAAATTTTGGGTCGAACGTTTTTGGGGTGGGCTGTTGTCCCTATTGCTCCACTGAAGTTTCTTCCTGGCTACAGTAGGTTCCTGCTTTAGGTTCTACAACCTTTGCTTAGCCTCACAGAGACATATGTTCAAGGGGGGACATTCAGGGGACCCCACCCATTCAGATTAGAAGAAGAAGAGGGAGAAAGGAAGGAACATGGGAAAAGGTGACCAGGAGAGACAGTGAGTAGGATGTAAAGTAAATAAGGGAAAAATGATTTAAAAAATCAAGGTTCCAAAGGTTTATGAGTTTATTTCTGGGTCTTTAATTTGTTTCCAATGATTAACCTGTTTGTTTCTGTATCAATACCCTGCAGTACTTATCACTATTGCTCAGTAGTACAGCTTGAAGTCAGGGATGCTGATTCCTCCTGAAGATATTTTATTGTTCATGATTGCTTTGGCTATCGTGGGTTTTTGTTTTTCCATATGAAGTTGAGAATTGCACTTTCAAGGTCTATAAAATTGTGTTGAGATTTTGATGGGGATTACATTAAATCTGTAGATTGCTTTTGTTAACATGGTCATTTTCACTATGTTAATTTTACCTATTCATGAGCATGGGAGATCTTTCCATCTTCTGATACCTTCTTCAGTTTCTTTCTTCAGGGACTTGATTTTCTTATCATATAGATCTCTCCGTTGTTTGGTTAGAGATATATCATGATATTTTATATTATTTTTAAAGGGTGCTATTTTCTTAATTTTTTTTCTTGGCCTCTTAATCATTTGTATATAGGAGGGCTACAGATTTGTTTGAGGAAATTTTATATCCAGCCACTTTGCTGAAGGTGTTTATTAGCTGTAGGAGTTTTCTAGTAGAATTTTTGGGCTTGACTATGTATATTACCATATCTTCCATAAATAGTGATACTTTGACTTTTTCCTTTCCAATTTGTATTCACTTGATCACCTTTACTTTTCTTATTTCTCTGGCTAGAACTTCAGCTACTAAATTGAATAGTCAGGGAGAGAATGGCCAGCATTCTCTTGTCCCTGATTTTAGTGGAATTGCTTTATGTTTCTCTCCATTTAGCTTATGTTGCCTATTGGCTTGCTATATATTGCTTTGGTTATATTTAGGTTATATTTTGCCTTGTATAACTAATCTCCCTAAGGCTTTTAACATGGAAGGATGTTGGATTTTGTCAAAAGCCTTTTCAGCATCTACTGAGATGTTCATGTGTTTTTTTGTTTTTGTTTGTTTGTTTTGTTTTGTTTTCTTTCAGTTTGTTTATATGTTGGATTAAGTTGATGGATTTTCCTATATTGAACCATCCCTATATCCTTGGGATAAATTCTACTTGATCATGGTGGATGATGTTTTTGATGTGTTCCTGGATTCTGTTTGCAAGTATTTTATTGAGTACTTTTGCATCAATGTTCTTAAGAGAAATCTGTCTGAAGTTCTTTTTCTTTGTTGAGTCTTTGTGTGGTTTAGGAATCAGGGTCATGCTAGCTTTATAAAATGAGTTTGGCAATGTCCTTTCTGTTTCTGGAATAGTTTGAGGAGCATTATATTAGATCTTCTTAAAAGGTTTGATAGAATTCTGCACTAAAACCATCTGGTCCTGTACTTGCTTTTATTTTTTTTGTTTTTGGTTGGGAGACTTTTGACGACTGCTTAAATACTTTACATGACCTTGATTTAGCTTTAGTAAATAGTATGTGGCTAGAAAATCGTCTCTATTTTCTGTATTCCAGGGTAAAGTCTGACAATAGTTTTTCTGGAAAAAGCCAAACAATAAATAATTTAAACTGTATGCGCTAAAGTGCATTAAGTCTGAATGTCTATAATCATACAAAATGCAAAAAATAGTCATTATATTGTGAAGCAAATGAAAACAGGGCCAGATGTGACACATAAAAAGCCAAAATGGGATGCAGGAGAGGGTAGCCAAGTTATCTTTCCTTTTATCTTCTCTTAAGGTCAGGCATTTGGCTAAGCTCTGGTTCCTGAGGAAACTAGAGAGCATAGCATCTTTCTTCAGACTTAGAGGCAGGCTAGGTAATATCTGAGACATCTAGGAAGCTTTTATACCTGTTAGCAAGATCAATCCTTAGAGTGTATATGTTTAAGGCATTTTCTCATATACCACAAAATAGCATCATGTTGAAAGGTTGAAAGTGTATCATGCATTTTTACCCCAGAAGAATAAAATGAGGTGATTGCGTGCTTGTATCCCCACAAGGTAAAACGTTCCAATGAGCCAAGAAGCATGTTTCATTTATCTTTATATTCTTAACATCTAGTCCTCCCTGCTCCTTGTACATGATAATACACAATAATTGCTTATCAGACTGAATAGAACTGAAGTGCTTTGTATCATGTTATTTAGGTGCCTTTTTTAGGTGACCACTTTTTCTTTTGCAGAATTTAACTCTTTTGTAAGAAACACTCTGAAACCCTTTGAGAATGCAAGGAGGTGTATTTTCACTGTAGTTGACATCATCATAAGGTCTAAAAACAATCTTTGTGATATCCTATATTTTCAGCTGGGATTTGCAGCAAACTCTTATTTTCATTTTCTTGAAGAAAAACTACCTAAGCACAGTTTTCTTGTTGGTCTCACTTGGAGGCTTCTCGTTTGCACATCTTTCTTATAAACACAATCATGTCATACATCTTTTTCTCACTTTATTATTTCACAAAAGAAAGGACAGCTTTCTCTCATGTTGGCTGTTTTATATGTCCTGTGGGTGAAACTGAATACACAGGTAGCAACTACTCAAAAGCTTATCTGGATGACTAAAACAAACAATGATCTTTATTTTAAGCAGGTATAAAATCCAAATATATGTTCCTCTTAGCAAAAAATAGTCAAGAGCTACTTAGGCATGTCTTGTTTTTATTAGTACAAAAGTGTTTGTTCGTAATGCATAATGTGAATAATAAGAAAAAAAGGGACTAGATTATACACATCCTATGTATCATGCACTGTCATATAATCAGACAGTTTCTGCTCTTCTTAAATGGGAATTAAACATGAGTTATCTTCTAGTATTGTACTGTGATGACTTAAAATCATTAATACAAGTATGTTGGCTGAAAGAGATTCTCACATAGTACATTCTCAACAAGTATTAGACAGATAATTCTCATTTACAAAAGTTTTCTATGAAATTAAAGCATTTTAGTTTAAATATCCAATTTTAATGCTTCAAATTTACTCTTAGTGTTGGTAATATTATAAAATATAAAAGAAGATACTATAATTTTTGTAAATGTCATAAAATAAACAGGAAAATGTACAGTCATTTGTGAATGTGAACATTATATTAAATGATCTTATCCAGTAATTATTTACCATCAACATCTGTGATTTCAATTTTATTTATATAACACTAAGGTCATTTGTAAAGGAAACATTCTTTCTTATTGTTTAAAAAAATCCTCCTTTTAACTATGATTTATAAAGTAATTGAATACCAGCTTGGTTATGAAATTTGAAAGGAATATTCAACTCCAAAGTAATTAATCACAATCACTATAATGGTCATACTTTTTTAACTATCAAAACTTTATATTATTGTTCATTGCTCATGAGGCAATTTTAAAGGTCTGCATAATTGTTTGCATCTCATATTTCTATTTATTCTTTTCTACTTCAGTGATGATCTATTTAATGAGAAACAGTCCATGGGGAATACTTACTAAAAATATGGCTATGGATTCAAATTATAATGGCTAATCAAAATAACTACCTATCTGAAAACCACAGATGTGGAGAATGCAGGAAATAACAACAAATACCAAATGCAACTTTATCAATTGATCTAAAGTGTTATTTGTCACAAGAGATGTAAATAGTAAATGAACAAGAAAAAGGAGCTTAGGACCACCAACCAATAAGTGTTCAGGGAGAGATGCATAGCTCCATATACATATGTAGCAGAAGATGGACTTGTCTGATATCAGTGGGAAGGGAGGCCTTTTGATCTTATGGAGGTTTGATACCCCAGTGTAGAGGGATGCTGGAGCAGTTGGACATGAATGGGTGGGTAGGGGAGCACCCTCATAAAGGCAAAAATGAGGGGGGAGAGGGCTTATGGGATGGGGGGGGTTGTGGAGGGGTAACTGAGAAGGGGGATATCATTTGAGATGTAAACAAATGGAATGGTTAATAAAAAATGAAATAAAATAAAATAAGGTTTATTTTTAAAACAAGAATTCAAATTGTAACAAAAATCATCTATAATTTCTATGCAACAAAGAAGTAAAAGTAAATGTATCAATAAAAATAAATTTCAGTGCTGGAGAAACTGGGCAAACAGATAAGCACCTCTTCAATACATAGGATTTTTGTGTGTTTGTTTGTTTGTTTAGATTTATTTATTTATTATGTATACAGAGCACTTGCCTGCATGTATGCCTTCAGGCCAGAAGAGGGCAGGAGATCTCATTATAGACAGTTAAGAGCCATACAATGTGGTTGCTGGGAATTGAACTCAGGACCTCTGGAAGAGCAACCAGTGCTCTTAACCTCTGAGCCACCTCTCCAGCACCAACATTGCATTTTGTAACCACCAAAATTGAAATCATTGTGCCATTTGTCCCAATAGCTTCTCATAATCGAAAGTTTTCTCAAGAAAATAATCAACAAAAAATTAAGAAGCATATTAAATATTAAGTAGCTCTCGTAACTAATACATACAAGAATAAAGTAAAAGTTTGGGAAAGGACTTCAAATTAAGATTTTATCAGGCAAAGTGGGATAGAAGTTGTGTTAAAATAAGCCCCTTGCATTTTTGAGAAACAAAGTTTCAGACTTAAAATATTACAACTTCTAATTTGGTTTTGTAAAACATTTTCTTCTTTAGAAGCAATAAATAATATCTAAAATGTCTGAGATGATATTTAATACAATTTTCTCCAAAATTAAAAGAAAAAACATGAATTGCTTCTGCTTGTTTCTATGTAGATCATTTAGTGAGCAAGATTATTCCATAAACATAAACTTGCACTGCATTCCACTTACCAAGACATATTTGTTAAAAAATTTCCTTTTACATTCCCATTATTTTCTTTATTTTATCTATCTATCTATCTATCTATCTATCTATCTATAAACATGTGTGCCTGGTGCTTCTGAGGGCCACAAATTGATAATTGGATCCCCTGTAACTCGACCTGCAGATGGATGTAAGCCACCATGTAGATGGTATGAACTGAGGCCACAGCCTCTGGAGGAAGACAAAGTGAATTTTAACTGCTGAGCCTCCTCTTCAACTCCTTGACTTTATTTTTAGAGCTTTCTCTTTTCACAGAGAAACTTCATGCTCCAAACATCTTATGAATTGTGAAAAATGCAAAAAGATAGAAACCCACAAAGCTGAAGGAAGGGGTTGGGTAGCAACCTATACTCATTCACTGACTATAGGGATTTTTCTTGATCCCTTGGTCTCTAAATTAGCTTGGTACAAATGAAATCCCCTTTATCACACAAGGAATACTAAACTTCTGCCCAGACACTTCTCAAATGACATTGCATGCTCTGTATATATTGATAGTCTTACCTTCATTTATGTTTAGAATATTAGTGCTTTATAAGACAGAGAAAGCACAAGTTTGTTTTATGTAACACTATTAAATGGTCATGTACACCTAAGCATTCATGCTAAAGGTGTAATGGAATACAGAATATCAACATGTAAGAAGATACATATTGATTTTTGTTGTACTTTCCATTGCTGTTTGTGTAATGGACGAACCTTTGTCTTGTATGTCCTACTATGAAGTTGACAATAGCCAATATTTCATATAGAATTTTATCAAACATACAGAAGAGCAACAGGGAGCTTAGTTCAGAGAAATGAGTTCAGAAAATAAGAGACATCAGATTCCTGAAGCAGTAATACCTCATTCTATATGTTCAGTTATACAAAAATATCATTTTTTAGTGATTCAATATTATATCAATTTCTGGGTGTTGCTGTTACCATAGGGTTCCATATGAATTGTATAACACTAATATGGTATAAAGATATTGTTGAGTAGAAGGGTCATCCTGTGCTTGGTTACCTAGACAGATATTATGATGGATAATTTTATCTATTCACTTTGTGAATTCTGTGAAACATATTATTCACTTTTATTTATGTGTAATAGGTGTTTTGTCTGCATATATATGCATATCAAGTAAATGCAGTGCCTATGACGGTCATAAGAGGGCGACATATACCTTGGATATGGAGTAAAGTGCCATGTGGTGCTGGAAATTGATCCCTGGCTTTCTGTAAAACCAGACTCTTTTCTTCATTAAACAATGAAAGTGTTTTTTAAAAAATCATTTCTGAAAACTCTGCAACAATGTGCTGAATAATGATTATGCCATCATGAACCTAAAAGCAACAAAAGCAGGCCTGAAGAGAAGGTTTACTCTTTTAAAACACTAACTCACTTCTTTTTTTGGAAGAATAGGAATTCAGATTCCAGCACTCACAAAAGTAGTTGAGTGTGAGTACAGCAGAGACAGAAAAATCACTGTGTCATGTGGGTTTCCTGTCTGCCCAAGAAGGTGAAAGCCTCCAGTTTAAGGAGAGACCCTGCCCCCCAAAGAAATGGACAGAGAATTGTGGAAATGGAGACAGTGCAGCACACTTTTTGGCCTTCAGTATGTTCACAGCATATTACTCACACAGACATATACGCACATACTCACATAAATAAATTTTAAAAAAAAAATAAAAGAAGAAAATTAATTAAGTCAGGATTGCATAAAAATAAAAGAAAATTATCTGCATAGTAAGAAAGTTAAACAGAATAACGGTTCTGCAGAATAGGATAACATTTTGAAAACTATATATTTGATACTATGCAAAATGTCAAATAAATCCAGAAAAATCAATAATTTAAAAAGTAACCAAATTGAAAATATTCTTGGCAAAGTTCATAAGTGCAAAGTTCAAAGTTCATTGAAGCAGCAAACATGAGCCCTGAATGAGTCTGAGTTAGGGCCTCTGAGTATACCTTATGGTTATATAGCTTGAAATTCCTGTAAGAGTTTGAACAATGTGGGTTGGGAATATCTCTGACTCTTGCTTGTGCTTGCGAGCCTTTTTCTCCTACTGAGTTTTCAAGTCCAGTTATGATTTGAATGTTTGCACATAGTCTAAATGTATCTTATTAGCCCATGTTTGGATCTGGGGAAGAGGAGAGGTGATGGGAAGTGGGAGGGACTTGGGGGAAGTACCCCTCTGAAGGGTCCTTATGCCCCAGAGTAAGGCTAAAATTTCATACTTACCTGATTAAATTTTTATTCCCATTGTAATTCTACAGTCAGATGAAAACTTAAATAGGTTAAGAAAATATTGGTGTGAATCTTTTTATAGAGTGGATTTTGAAATAAAATTATTACCTTCAAAGTTTTCTAAATAGCTGTGGTTTGTATTTTATGTAAGGAAAATCTGTCTTTACCTTTATTAGTCTTATTTATACCTGAATGATAGTAAGTGGATTAGTTCTTGATAACTATAATTATAAATTATAAAATTAATTTAAAATAAAACTAGCTCATTGATGAGATTATTGCCATAAGTAAAGGAAGTACAAATTGAAATAATTATGCTCAAGTGTTTTCTATCAATTATTCAACTTATGGATTGGCACTGTTCTACCCTAAATTTCCAAGTTTAAATGGCATATTTACAGGTATAAAATTTATTAGCAAGGAGAATTTCATTGATTAAATGCACGGATAAATTTACTATCCTTATCTTTGTGTTGAATATGTAAAATGAGAATTATATTATTTTCCTTAGGACATACTTTATTATCCATTTTCTTTGTGTATGTTTGAAGTAAAACAGATGCCACCTGGTGGTAAAAAGAAATATACAATATAACAGATTTGAAAATACTTTCTGGAAATCAAATGTTCCCAGTCATTTCACTGAGCTAATATCTAACCAATTACAGATATACATTTTAAAACAAAGGTACTCCAGTGTGAATTTTAAATATTCAGAACTTGACACTCAATGGAGGCAAGATCAAATTGAAGAAACGACCCCATGTTAGATATTTTAAATCCCATTACAGAATTGACTTGTATTTTGAAACTCCTTAGTGTTAGTATACCAGAACCATGTTACTATGGAGGAGCCAAATGATGTGCATGTAGCTATACCAGACATCTAGCTTGTTTTCTAGCTGTACCAGACATCTGGAAAATGGAGAAAAATTGATTTCTCTTTTAGACAAAACAAAAGAAAATTGGTAATGCAGGAAAAATAATTTCTTCCAAATATTTTGCTGGAAGTCTGTGTATTTATTTAGTCTATGTATGTATACATAGTCTATATATGTGTATGTATTTAGTCTATATATTTATAAATATTTACATATTTAACCCACATTGAGTTAATTTTGATGTTGTATAAAACATTCAAATAATCAGAACATGCTATTTTCCCATTATATAATAAGACATGATGGTAGAAGACCTTTTAAACATATACATGTTTATTTACAGGGTCAATTCTTCTCTTTTCTTATTAAATATACTATATAGTTTTGGTTACTTACTATAAATTCGTAACATTTTTTGAAATTGGGAAATATGAGGTCTCTAGCCTCCAATATTTTTCTTAAAATTGTTTTACTGAGGGAGACATCCCTTAAATTCTATATTAATTTTAGGATTTTGCTTGTTTCATTAACATGCTTATAAAATTTTTCCAGAAAAAAATCTGAGTTTTGATATGTAGCACTGGTTTTCTTCTTACCATCCTGCTGTGTTTTAGCAAAGGAAGCCTGATACTTTATATAATGATACTACATCTTCTAATCCTATTAATCAATTTATCCTTCATTTCACATTTCATAATAATCTATATTACCACTCACTCACATCATCTTGGGTCTATTAGAGTGACCTACTGAATCAGCCATTTTCAGTTGTGGAATTCTTTTATACCTTATACCTTGAAATCACTGTTTCATCTGGTTCTTCCTACTTAGACTAAACTTGTTCATTTCCTGTTATGGGTCTAATGTGTCAGTGTCTTAGTTAGGGTTTTACTGTTGGGAACAGATACCATTATGAAGGCAACTCTTATTGGGACTGGCTTTCAGTTTCAGAGATTAATTCCATTATCATCAAGGCAAAATCGTGTCAGCATCCAGGCAGGCATGGTGCAAGCAGAGTGGAGCTGAGAGTTCAACATCTGCACCTGAAGGCTGCTGGAAGAATACTGGCTTTCAGGCAGCTAGAACAAAGCCCAGGCCCATAATGACACACCTACTCCAACAAGGCCACACCTATTCTATCAGGGCCATGCCCTTTAATAGTGCCATTCCTTGGGCCAAGCATATACAAATTATCACAGTCAATATCCTTTTGCTTTCTAACTAACCAACTCACAAATACCAACTAACTGGTAAATACTTTCTTCATAGGAATTTATAAATTTTCAGTCCATCCCTGGTACTAGGAATTCAGGTATTTGCTCAATAGCAATTCCACCGAGTAAGCATCACATAGTATTGTGACACAGGGTATCACCGTACAACATATACATAGTTATCTTCTAGTATATGGTCAGCTTTATTGAGAAACCTTCATTTGTCAATGCTAATTCCTAAGTCTAGGAATGTGTGTTTAGAGTAGCATTCAAAGCTTAACTTGAATGTTTCTGTTCCACTTAACAATAAATGTCTAAGAGTGTGATGAGGGAAAGATTTCCAAATGTGTTTAAGGGTTTAGAAAGTTTCTTATTTTGTAGCTTAGACCAATTATTGAGTAACAGAAGTGAAAATGAAAGCATAGTATCTGCAAATGTACTTATTTGATCTCCTTGTTTGTTTTGATCTGCTCCAACAGCTTAATGAAATACATCTATAATTTGAATAGATAAGATGTTTATAAATATAAATAAATTGTGATAATGCCTAAAATCATATGATAAAATCACTAACTGATAGATAATATGCTCATTAACAATAGCTGAGAACATCATGTTTTAGGAATGTAAATATACTTTTATACATTTGTAATAAAAAATAATATAGAAGAGGAATATAAATATATAGTAAAATAATTTTTAAGAACAATTGTTATAAGTGGTAAAATAACAATCGATGTTCTTGACTATGAAAGTCTTTCAGATACAAATATTTTTATCTTGAGCAGGTTCAAAAAACTATTATGAATTAAAAAATATGATGGGTTAGGCAATTGACAATCATAACTTTTACCAAAATCACAATAAGCTTATGGTAGAGATTCTCTAATTTCTTATGTAAAGCCTTTGAACTCAAAAATGGTTAAGGTATGTGCCTAATATTAGTATTCAGGTCAATATAACTACAAAATCTCTACCTATACCACTGTACAAAGAATCAAAGGATGTCTTTGAAAAATAAGACACTGGTATAATGCAGGTACAAAGAACATTGCCAGAGCAATTTTAGCATGTGTAAATCACATTTGAACATAATGTTGAATGCTTTGAACATCTGTGATATGAAACCATGTGGTAAATGTTACAACATATATTATTATAAACATATTTGTATATATGACTTAATGACAGCATGAATATATATGTATAGATTTTTGCTAAATAATTTCACAAGTTACCATAATGTATACAAATAAATACACACATATACAAATATGTACTCATACACACAGTGAGAAAGACATTACGACTGTTTAGCTTTTTAAAGAAAAGAGCCATACTTAACTACAGTGACTTTTATAGAAATGTATACAAGTCATCCAAACTCTCATGTTGCCCAGTAGAATAAAGAAAACTAACATGGTCTCTTTTATTTATACTGTGTAACACGGTACTTTTCCTAAAAATTCCTTAATTATCTTAGGTACCACATAAAACCGAGGTTTCACCATATCTGTAACCACAGCACTCAGGTGGCAGAGGCAGGTGGATCTCTTGGTGTTCAATACCAGCCTGGTCTATTTAGTGAATTCCAGGTTAGCCAGATCTACACAGTGAGACCCTGCCTTAAGAAAATGCCATCATAAGTAACATGTCAAGGACATTGAATGTTAAAACCATTTTTTCTCATAAATTTTGTGCGCCCTTTATTTTTCTCCTACTTTACTCTTTCTCATATCTCCCTTTCATAGGCTTCACATTTCTCCATCATGATCATTACATCATAGCCCTCAAATGTCCTCAGCACATCTGCATAGACTTTTTCATTGTCAATGATCTTCACTAAAGTTGTACATTTGTTACAAGTGAGGAATATTTTCTTCCAGCCTGTATGTGAACCCTGTGTGTAGTACAAATGAAAAAGAGTCAGAGAGCTTGTCTGGATCAAAGTATGAATACATGACCATCCACAATCTAACTCCAACTCATTTGTAATTATCATCGCTAAGAGGAAAACATTTAAAAATCTTTCAGTGAATTACCAGTGCTAGTAATTTTAGTCTAAAGTACTAAGCAGCAGTTAAGAGATCATATTAAGTATTTTGGCAATCTGTTTTAATACTAATTAGCTAATAAAGTAATTAGCAAAATAAGGAACATATTACTACTATACTTTATTATGATTTACATGAAATTTCATATGCAGATGTACAATGTGGAATTGCTAAATATTCCATTTAGAAAATTTAGCAGTGTATTTAAATATTTCTCCTTCACAGGCAACCAGCTGTGATGGAGGAAGCTGTATTTAAATAGTTAGTCAAAACTGAAGGTGCCAGCAGATTTTGTACAAAGCACATGAAAGAGAACTGTATAAAAGCTTTGTTTTCCTTCTCAATGTGGTTTATCCCAACAGAGTGAAATTGATGTGTTATGTCTGTTTTAACCATCTATATATATTTTAAAAGTAACATAGCATCTTCTGTCCTAGTCATACAATTGTCTGATAATATTCATGGAAATACATTTATACAATTGGGCCAGACATTATTGATGTGCATGGTTATAAATTTAGTGTTATATTGTTGCACATCTTGATTGTAAAATCATGTAACATATGAAAATAATCTTGACTGGTTATGATGCTTTTAAAGGTAAAGAAACCTATTTATACTAGTTAAATGCTGAATGTATATAGGATATATAAGATGCATAGATGAATGTATGTATATATGTACAAATGTAAATTTTCTTTGTCCTACATGAAACTAAAAAGTAGATTTTAAATGTATGTACAAAATTTCAAACATATCCACATTAACAAAGCTACAATATCCATAACATTAATACTAATAAACAATTGAAAAATCTATAAAGACCCTTTGTTTATCTTTTACTAATTTGTTCTTTCTTTCTAACATATAATATGAAAGCACATACCATGTTAGGGCTATGAGAATATATATAAAGAGAGAGAGAGAGAGAGAGAGAGAGAGAGAGAGGGAGGGAGAGAGAGAGAGGGAGGGAGAGAGAGAGAGAGAGAGGGAGAGAGAGAGGAGCTATCTCTATTCCTTCTACATTCTTATCTGATAAAAGGCTAAATTGATCTAAAAAATAGTCTACAATGTGAAAGAAATAAAAAGAACATAATAATAGGTCCTAAAAGTAGGACAAATATAAATTATAGCACTGATGAAGCAAATCTTTTCATCCCAGCAATCAAAAGAAGCATGTGACACTCTTAAATGCTGAGTTCATTATTTTAAATTATGGGACTCTAATTTTTGTATGGCCTTATCCAAAATGAATTACATAGATTGCTCTTGGAACCTACCATCTTATATTGGACAAAACCAAAAGGAACTGAATATCTATAAAATGGAATAAAAGTATAAATATGAACAAATTCAGATTGCAAGGAATACAAAGCAAGTGTTATGCAACAACCCTAAAGCAAGATGTGTGATGAGGCAAAGTGGAAGATTCAGGAGGCACCTGTATAACCAAATGGAATTAAAATACAAAAAAGCTTGACTCTTATTTAGTAAACTGAGAAAATAACAGAAGTTGCAGGAGCTGAAGTGCTGTGCTAAAATAACCAGAACTTTCCCCGTATCAGTGCACAGATCAAAAGAAAGCAGAAAGAATAGAGTCAGATAGGAACTTTGGGAAATACAAAAGAGTACTTTATGATTTAAGAGAGAATAATTTCTTGCATGAAATGATTTTCAAGACAAAGTTTTGACTTTATAATTACTCAGTAAGGGCAAATACAAGTGGACATACAGTACAGATGAATGCCCTAGCATATATAAATATTGTAACCTTAAAACAGATAATATAACAAGTCCATTTAGATGAATTAAAAAATAACTCTAAACCAGCCATATGCTGGAAGATACATTCTACAAACTTTGATGACAGTTATAATTGCATAGAAGATTGTATACTGTTTGCTTATTAAAATCATTTAAAGAAAAATTGATTGCTATCAGAAACATATAGTAATTCACAGAGAATTATAATAGACTTACTTGGAGAGGAAGTATGAATCATTAAAATTTGATGTCATTAGGATGGGTTAGTATTAGTCACTGATCAACTATCGGAAGGTATCCAGGAAGCATTGCTTTAACCTGCTTTGCAGAATACCAAAATTTAGTGTGGAACACAGGAAGCTGTAATTACTGACTGATTGGCCTGGAGAACAAGAGCAAAACTGCTGGAAGGTCACCAGACACTGGCAAACACATCCAAGTACAGAGAAATTATCCAGTGATTGTAAGTGCAAGCAGATTAAATGTGAAAGCCTAAACCAGTACCAAATGATTTTTTTCTTATTTCCAGTTCATTTAAGGGGTGTTTATTTATGTAACTTCTGTCAGTCTTTCTAAATAAAATTCTATAGATTTCTATTGGCTACTTGACCAAACTGAGCCTTAGACTTTAAGATGTTCTAATGAGTTACAATTAATTTAGAAGAAATAAGAATATTATTTTTTTCAAAAACAAGTCTTACTTTAAATTAATTCTTTTCATTCAGTATTACTAGTGAAATATTCATCAGTTAGAATGTGCATGGTATCATGAATATATAATCTGTAGAGATGTGTGTGGTAATAGAAAAGTACAAAGATTAATAAAACAAGAGTCCTGTCAGAACTATACAATTGGATGGAGAAGAACAGAAAGCTTCTCTTTCAACAATTGAAACACCTTCCATTTCTGCAGTGGTATCTCATCTGACATGGTTGTTAGAAGTTTCCTCCTAGATGGTGAATCATAACATCAGAAATGAATACATGCTCAGTTAGGTTGGACCAACATAGGGCAGAAAATGTGATCATGTTTTGCACGCAGTACACTGTCTTTAGTAGTACTTGCTTTCATTTGAAGACTTATGTTACTTCCTTATATAAAAGACCTAAATCAGGGTGCCACATAAGAAGTTCAAACATAGTGTTAAAAATGAGAGTGAGGATTCAGGTACATCAATAAAAGATCTTTAGTTTAAAGTTACTGGACAAAAAAAATTTACTCAATATGTTTAAATATAGCTGTTGATTAAAAAAAAAAAAACTATTCTGTGTGAAAGGTGCAAAACAAGAAGAGACTGAAAATTCTTTTGTCTGCGGTCTTCCTAGGAGAAAATAGAGAATTAAAGGTAAGTAGGAAGTCACTCGCTTTAAGAATATACATCATAAAAGTACATTGTAATTGAGATGGATACATTTGGAGAGATTCTGAAAGAAATTTTGGATGAAAAATATCTACAATTTTAAAATTATAAATAAACTTACAAAGTAAAATAAAATCATTCTGTGGAGGTTTGAAATAGGTTTGGCCCCCCATAGTGTCATGTTTTTGAATGCTTGGCCCACAGGCAGTAGCACTATTAGAAGGTACGGAGTTTTTGACCTAGGCATGGCCTTGTTGCAGGAAGTGTGTCAATGTGGTGGCAGGCTTTGAAATCTCTTATGTCAAGCTCCAACTAGTGTGAAACCTAGTCTCCTAGGACTATTAAGTTTTATTAAGACTTGCCTTGGTGATGGTGTCTCTTTACAGCAGTAAAACCCAAACTATGAGATATTCTGAATATAATTTGGACCAATGACTAATCATTTAAGCCTAGTGTCCAATATCATCAAAAGCTGATATCTTTTTGAATGTGTTCTTCTACCAACTATTTCTTCTCAGACTTATAAAACAAGGCCACTATTTTGTTCAAGCAGTAGTGTAAATAACTGTAAACATGGGAGAATAATTAGAGTGAGGTGGGATAGCTGCCATCTCAGTTCTGTGTGACCCAACATTATACTGTAAAGAGGACATTTGGGTCCATGATAAAATGATAAAAATGGAAGATATGGCAATATGTGAAGCCTGTGGAAAGGATAATTGAGAAAGTGTAATAAATCTTGACTGGATCAAATGTATTAAACTGGTAGAGCTCCAGCATATCTCTTTAAATATGTGTGCTACTGAATATTAATACTTACTTATTACCACCAACTAGATATAGTTTTAAATTATCAATATTAATAAGGAAGATGAAGAGAAAATAATTTTTTAAAATTTTTGTTTAAAAAAATTTAATAATCAATATATTTATTATTCCTATGTTTTCTACGAATTTTACAACACAGTATATATTATGGCTTGATCTCCTTTCTATGTTATATCCTATTTTAATTACAGCCAAACAAATCTAGAGAGCTGACATGAGTAAAAGTTAAAAATAAAAAATACTGTGAAACAGCATATCTACAAAAGTCTTCTCCCATCTCTAGTTTTTGTGAGACCATATGATTAATCCTGTTAACAAAGAACAGGTTTTGTTGTTACTATCCAAAATTTTCATAATACAAATTTTAAAACGATGTATTTGAAGCTACCTTCTCAATATATTCATGTTGTCTTTCAGCACTTCAATGGCTATGAAAAAAGTTGAATATAAAACTAATTTCATACAAATAGATAAGACCTGAGGGTGAAGCTCAGTGGTAAGCCCTTACCTAATCCATGCAAGACTTGAAGTGAAATTTCCAGTAGGCAAGAAAAACAATCAGAAGAGAATACTGATAGCCTTTGATGCTGTTACATTAACAGGGAAACAACTCCTGAGAGCATAGGAGCCAATGAAGACGTGCAGGGAAAAGATTATTATAAATATGTTTCAAAAAATAGAGATGTTTATTTTGTGCTTTTGAGGGCCTTGTGCATGATAATAATTAACTTATTAAATATATATGAATAGAAGTTATTTGGTGTGTGTGTGAGTGTGGGAGTGTGTGTGCATGGGCATGCTTATACATATAGGAACAAAGATTTGTTTTGTTTTCTTTTGTTTTCCTTCTCTGCATTCATTCTTATTTTATGTGAGTGTTTCCTGGCCTCTACGTTTATGATTTAATAAACTAGATATACATTGTTTGCATAAAATAAAAAAATGTATTTAATACTGCGTAAAGATTGAAGTAATAGTTGTCAGTGTTTTATGTTGAGGAAGGAGAAAGGCATCTTCATTTGAAAGACAAGCATCGAACAAGGTTTCATTATATAGATACTAAAGGTATATGGGAGGATGGATAGGGATTCTAGCAAGTTACATGGGCCATACTGGTTATTTAGACCATTATATTTTGCTAGCCAGTTCCCTATTTATTTTGGACAATGGAAGGTCTTGAAAGAGCCCACAAGGTTGGAAAAGAAGCAAAAAGCTTTCTCCTTCTCAATCACTTATGGATCCTGTGCAAACTATCTCAGTCTTATAATCAAGCATCGTCTATATTTTGTTTTATCTTGCTTTGTGTTCTTGCTTTTCTCTTACTTACTACTTTACCAGTTAGGTTTATTCTAATTTATATATTATATTATGTCTTAATATCTATTTATGTTTTTAAATAGGTTTGTATAAATGAGAAAATACATGTGATGCTTCTTAAATACAGAAAAGAAATCATAATTTTGAACTAAGGTTCAATATGAACAAGGAAACAATCTTCCATATTAAGCCTTTTGGAAAACATACAGGCACCAATCCAAATGAATGACTAATAAAATGAAAAATCAGTCAAATAATAGTACAGCAGGAACAGCCGGGAAATATTTTTTTCTTTGTAAATAATTTATTTAAGGAAAATGTGAACTTCAAGTAGATTGAACAGCAACAGCAGATTTCAATGTAAGATTCCGTATCCCAGATGTTTGTCTGTTTGTTTCTATCTCTTTGATTCGGGGAGTCTGTGCTGCAAAAAGGAGTAGAGTGGTTTCGTTGTTGCTGGTGTTTGTATTTTCTTGTTTGTGTGTGGTTTTGTTTTTTTTTAATATAGCAAAGCAAGGGAATTCAGCAAAGAAAGGTAATTTTCCTTGTTATCAATTTTCTAATGAAATTATTCCTTAAACTGAAGTACATTCCACAGAAGAATTATTCATTGGCAGTGGGCTCAAGAAATACAGGAATTAAATTCCATCTTAGAAAAAAGAATCAGACCAAAACAAAGGGAGGGGGAAACATAAAGTATTTTGATATCTATAAACAACAATTAGAATCACCATCAGGCTGAAGTGCTTATTCCAAGGCTCAAAGAATGACTTAACAAAAGAAAGACCCCCCCAAAAATTTAAATTTTCAATTTTGGTGAAATATTTTTAGGAGAATTCCTCTCAATCTTGAAATATTTTCTGAATGACCCATTTAACTATTATTGTACATAAATGGGAATTTTTGATAATATAATATAAAACTAAACATTCTTGTACTTAATTAGCTACTGCCAGCTCCTCATGTTTGTTAAGATTAAGTTCAATTTTTTTTTTTTGTCACTGTTGGTTCTCAATCACTAAAGACTCTTATTATGTATACTAAGTGGGAAGACATTTATTTATATGGTATTCTTAGATCCATTTATGAAGCCAAATCCTCAACAGCTACACAATATTCTAACCATTCTTATGTCACTCACCCTAAAATTCCCATAGTTTGGACAACAAATTTGATAAAATCCCTTTTGTTTGGAGCCTTCTTTCATTTTCTTTCTTTTGCTTATGTAGGTTATTTTTATTTCTGGCCTTTCCAAGTGATTTGATTTCTTATTTTATAGAACATTTCCTGCTTCTGTCCTTTCCAAATATGCCTGGCACATAGTGAATTGTGACTCTGTATTCTGGAGGAATATCAAGGATTTAGACTGTGTCATCTCCAGAAAGACATACAAGTTACCGACCTTAGCATTAGATGGAAGGCAATGTACTGATTTTCTTAATTTCTTTGAATATGTGCCATGGAAGCCTACTGTTATTGCCTTCTACTCTAGTGTTTTATAACATTCAATAAAAGTAACGAATTTGATAAAGTTTGAAGATTAACATTCAGATGTTTGATGTCATTTGCATTTTATGAATTATATAATAGTATTTGATATAATCCAATTCCATTGAATTATCACTAAAATGCCAGATCTTTGAGGATAAGCAGTTCTTTTTCCCTTGCTATTCAGACCCTGATGTATCATAGGTGTTCAAGGAAGACTCATTGGCCTAAAATTTCTGGCAGTATAGATAAGTTGTATGCAGACTACCTTGACAAAAATTTCTATGTTCTGGAAAATTTTTAAGTTCTTCGAGTGTAAATTGAATGAAAAATTCTATTTTGAGAATATATTATATGAAAAATGCTAGATTGTTTTAAAGGTTTGCTTGATCCTTTTCATAGGTGCCTATCAAATATTACTATAGGATGATTATAGGAAAGATAAACAACAGTGACATATTTTGTATAATTTTGGAGAGTTTATTTACATATGATGTGACTTCTTCACAACCTGAACAATGATCTTTCTTCTTAGAAAAGCTCTGGGTGCAGCTGTATTTAGTTCAGAGGTTGGTTTCAGTGAATAAATAAGAAGAGAAGATGCTTGGATTGCAAGAGGTTAATTACTTGAAATGGGTAATAATTTGAATGAGGACAAACACCTACTTGAGAGTTATGTGTAATTTATAAATTGAATGCATGAGTGTGCTGAAATGTCATCCATTTCTCCTTTATCCATTTTTCCCCTCTAGGCTAGTCTGTTCTTGCCACTAGTCTTAATAAATGATAAAAGCAGAATCTCTAATGAATTGGAGGCATCTTATATAATAATTTCCAATAGCAAGCTTAAAATGAAATCCAGATATGGTTACCTTTCAGCTAAATTCCACTTAACCGGCAGTCTTATGGGTTTATTGACACTACAGAAATTATACATGAAATGGTTCCCTTATAGCATTTCCAGTATGTTTACCAAATGCAAATTTTTTTACAAGACATTGCTTTCTTTAGAAATTTCTCTGTCATAAAATATAGCAAAGTTTTAAAGGCATATATTCACCAAAGAGTGGGGAAACTTGATTATACATATATAATATCAAAATTAAATGTTAGGAGTAACTAACAGATATTCTGCTGTAAAAACATGTATATGGTGATCACAAGTCTGATAGTTTCTATATTTAAATCAACACTCTGATTTGGTCCTCAATCAGGAGTATATGGAGAGAAGACCAGACTTATTCCTAGAATTATGGTCCAGGGACAGGGATGCCCTATCCTATGCTACATAGGACAGATCCTCAAGGAGAAAATTAGAATGACTATCAGTAAGAATATCCTCCCGTCAAGGTTCAGGAAACTCATATCTCTTGAGACACAGTCAGATGAAAGAAGTCATCACTATATGGTTCATTTATATTTTTTTCTCATTGCCCTGAGTACTTGGATCTCATAGTTTTGGCATTCTGAATAGTCCTTCATCCATAAAGATAATAAAAATGAAATTTTATAAAATAGCTTCAGTTATAAATGGAAGTACGATGCTCAGAACTTTAGCTCTGTGGGGGGTGGGAAGCACTGCTAGAGGTCACCTCTTGAACTATTTAGTTTTTAGCTTAGAATAATTTTACTATAAGAAGGCTTTATAAAAAGCATCCAGATTGCATAACTTATAGCTCAGCATTTCCAACAATGAATATTCTAAGAAGATTTAATTAACAGTAGATATAGTAGACAGTATATCTGTCTGAATACTTATTGAATGACTGAGATTGAATTAATTTGCATATAATTTATGACATTTAACATTATCTTAAGTATGACTGCATTACAACTTGTCAGGTATGACTTTCTTTTCTCAAAAAGCAGTACATGTCACTCTTAGTACACACTATTCTTAGATAAAGAAATATATATATATATATATATATGTTTATAAAATAATTAGTGTTCCCAAATCATTTGAACTTATTTTGCATGTTAAAACAAAAAATATAAATTCTTTGCTCCATCTCCTTCTCAGTTTCTACTCACCTTTAAAGATATTTAGAGATAAGATTCTGGAAAAAATAATTGCAATAATCCCTCTGGTGTCATGACAAGGCATTTTTGCTGAAATATTAACAATGCATACTGTGTTGAGCTCTTGAAATATGGAGTTTCCATTATGAGCTATCAAGTCAGACTTCAAAAATAGTTGCTGAATTTATAATGCTTAGCTCTCCAGTGATATGATTGTTAATTGTCTAAAAACCCAAGATTGGTGAAGTGAAAATAGAAAATTAAATAAATTATAGCAGGAAGAATAACAGTTTGTAGATTTATTTAAAGATAGTTCTAACTTTGAAATAGTTTAAGCTATGGCTAACACAAACTCTATAATGAATCTCACTCTGGGATATATAATGAGCTCACTGGATATTGCTTCTCAGTGAGCTCTCTGTCACTGGGTTTCATCAAAACAATGGTTGTTTACATGGTGTGTATTTCAAACATCATGGTCTCTGTAAGCTCTAAAATTTCATTTAACAAGAACGTTATATGCATTAAAAGTAGCATCAATTCTCTGTGATGACACTTTTTTTTTTCTATAACAATCCCTTGGCATGGGGCTGAGGACAGTTTTCTTATGACAACCTCTTGTAGGTGGACATTATTCAATTTGAGTCAGAGTGGAGAATTAGAAGCTCCAATTTTGAACTGAAAAATGTAGTCAATCAAATATATGTGACACTAGCTTACACAGATGTTCTCTTTTCCTCTGACTCATTCTTAGAAGATCAGAAAGAGATACATTTTATTTTTGATATAGTAATTGGGGTACAGTCATACTATACTCATTTCTTTCATAATAAGGTTTTTTTTGCTATGTTTTAATGCTCTTAATTTTGACCCAAGTTTTAAAATGTTAAATCAGGCTCTAAAATAAAAGAGGATGTGTTCATAACAGGATCAATTTTGAAATGAAGATATAAGTTCATATTTCTAAAAGAAAATAATGCTCTTATAAAAGCGTTAGGGCAAAAAGGACCCTCAATCCTTATGAAAAAAATAATGATGGGGATGTTGTAATGGCTGGTTTAGCATTCTTGTTTCCTAACCAGAGTCAAGCGTGGTAGAACTAAAAGATTCACATCAGGTTTTTTGTCTTCTTTACAAAGCATTAGTTGGCATTATGGAACTTGTACAGCCCACGGGAGTAATTCTCACACAAGACTGGTCAGTTCTTCATATTTTTTATTTCACAATCTTTATTATCTTAGAGTTGTTGAGGACAGCTCAGCTTATTTCTAGGCCCTAGTCTTTGACGGTAAGTGAGAAAGATATGATTTGTCCAAGTTAAGGAATGTACACAAAGAAAAATCATAAACAAAACAATGCTATCCCTATGTTAGCATCTGTGGAAAAAACAAATAATATTATAGACAATGTAAGTGGTACCAAATAGACTTTAAAGACAAAATTTCAAATGACCTTCAATACAATATACACTTATTTATTGCTCTTTTAATTTAAGAATGAAATTCAATGAGTGTTTCAATGACTAGAGTTTTTCACCCTTTAATATGTTCACCACTCACCACATAGCTTCTGAGCAAGAAAATTTACTTGTCATTTCATAAAGAAATCTGGGGGACATGGAGTGGGGGATTCTGTGTCATGCCCTCTAATTCACTCTATACCATTTTGGATATCAGTTTTTTTGTCACTGGATAGGAATAAACCAAGAGATGAACACTCTTCCTTCACATAATTTCTCTTGGCAGTAATAGAAGCAACTCTCACTTACAAGGGACAACTGAGGTATAATTGCAGACTAAGGATCACCTTGATATGTTAATCTAAAGACCAGCATTCATTTCACAAGCAAAATATTGGCAACAGGTAATGACAATTTTGGTTTAAGACATTCTGTCATATATAATTGATATAAACTGCTTTTCACATACTTTATTGATTTATTCTTTTGCTAAATATTGATACATTCATACTTGAAAACAATTATGTCGTGAGTATTTACATTTGGAAAATCTATCATGCATTCAAATCTGTTCTCTTTTCAAACTTAGAGGTGCCAAAATTCCTCTGAAAAACAGGACGTTAGGAGCAATAGAATGGCTTCCAAGACATGAAATTAAAATTCTGACTACTACTTATTTACTCTGGGATCATCAGCAAGTTATTTAACTTCCCTGGTGTATTTTTAAAAGAAACACAATAATCACCCTGTTTTGCCTTTAACTAACTAAATAATTGTTAAGAAAAGACAGTCACTATGTAGAAGTTACCATTGTACCATAAAATTATAAACCTAAAGCTTCCTTTCACCCCATAAATTGCAAAATAATTGCAAATAATAAACAATCAGTACAAAGTTCTCAAAAAGTAATAATAAATATGTAGATTCCATTGTCAATGAAGTTTGCTATATGTTGTATCCATTTTCTCTTAGTAAATAAAAGTTCATTTTAAATTAATTAAATATATTGAGAAACCCTAAAATTTTTTTTTAAAAAAAGTACTTGGTCAATTTTATGAACCAATGATCTTACATACACATTGGAACATAAAAAGAGCCTTTCCCAGATTTTTAACTACTCTATAATGTTTTTTTTTTCCTGTTTCACTTACAGAAACAAGAAATGTCAAATTTTTAATTGTTAAAGTACCATATAATAGGTAATGAACACTCCATATTAATTATAATAGTCTGTGGTACCTGCACACCAAAATTAAGACTAAACAGTAAAAACATCAAACCAGAATAGACAATGACTTTTCTACACGTGAGAGGACATTTTCTAGCTTTGTAATCATATATGCCTACTGTTGTTTAATAACTGAGACTTAGTTTGAAACTCAAGCTAATCAAGAACTTGTTTAAACCCCTAGTGCAATTGTTTGTCCTGAGGGAGAGACACACAGTATACTTGAGCATCACCATATTATGGGAAGTATTCCCCCAAAGACAAGATTATGTTCAGTACAACAATTAAAGAAATAAAGGGAGGTAGCTCAAAAATATTGCATATTGAATTCAAGGACATCAACTCTATTTTTCTTAGTTTTATTTATTTGTTTGTTTGTTTATATTTTGTGTTCATAGGTGTTTTGCCTGCATTATGAGAAGTTATAGGCAGTTGTGAGCTGCCATGTGGTTGCTGGTGCTGGGAATTTAACCCCAGTCATCTGAAAGAACAACCAGTGCTCTTAACCATTGAACCATCTCTCCAGCCCAACCATAATTTTTTTTTGATACTTTATTTATATTTCAAATGTTTCCCCCTTTCCAGATCTCCCCTATGGAACCCCCATTCCCTCCCCCTCCCCCTGTCACTATGGGGGTATTCACCCACCCACCCACTCTTGTCATCCCTCCTTGGCATTCCCATATACTGGGGGCATCTAACACCCTCAGGTCCAAGGGCCTCTGCTCCCCCTGATGGCTAACAAGACCTTCCTCTGCCACAAACGTGGCCAGCACCATGGGTCCCTCCATGTGTATTCTTTGGTTGGTGATCCAGTCTCCAGGAGTATCAGGGGGTCAGGCCAGTTGCCACTGTTGCTCCCTCCATGGGGCTGCCAACTCCCTCAGCTCCTTCAGTCCCTTCTCAGACTCCTCCATCTGGGATCTCACACTCAGTCCAACAGCAACTGTATTTTTTTTAAACACAGTAACTGGTGCTAAAGTTTTCTTAACATTTATATATGTTTCCTGCAATTGCTTTCAGTTTGATGTTTTTCTACCTTCATGCCACATGAGCATCTCAGACTTGGGAAAGTGATTCCAGGATTCCAGGTTTCAACTTTAAATTGCTTCTAAACAAAAACAAACAAACAAACAAAAAACAGAAAAAAAACAAACAAACAAACAAACAAAACAACCAAAAAAACAACCTTAAAGCATACAACTGTTACCTCTACTTTATGATTCTATTTAATATTTTTTTAATATTTTTTTGTTTTCCTTTTTATTTTTTTTTCTGAGACAGGATTTCTCTGTGTAGCCCCCTGGATATCCTGGAACTCACTCTGTAGACCAGGCTGGCCTCAAACTCAGAAATCCACCTGCCTCTGCCTCTCAAGTGCTGGGATTAAAGGTGTGTGCCAACATTGCCCAGCTCCATTTAATATTTTTTAAATAGAATGATATGTTTTTTTTTAAAACGATCCTTTTAGTGAGTTGTTAAATATAAATCACCAATACCATCTTAGTAATATTAATTGCAATTTTTCAGTGTTCTAGGTGTTTTTACTTTCAGACTTCTCTCTTCATACTTATATAAAACAGAATTTTCCATATTTATTACAGTTAAGTACAACTAAGCCTCAGAACAGTTTCAAAAGTTGAATAAAGATGCACATTTAAATAATCTGGTATTTACTGTCCAACTCTGGCCTTTTGAGCTATCCCAGAACTTGAAACTTGCATTATATTTTCAGGCAAAAAGTGTTCACTCTATTGAATCTTTTTAACATTTATGGCAAGGAACAAACAATTCACCTACCCTGATAAAATACATGGTAGCTTCCTGAATCCTTTGCATTTAAAATAAATGCCAACTTGTTTTGTTAGCCATTACTAGTTAGTTGTAAATTGCAATATGCAATGTAATGCAAATTTGAGCTCTTAATTAGCAGGATCTGTTTTGATCAAATGTACAACAGTGGGGAAATGTTTCAACATATTGCAGCTGATAGAGAGGAAACATGTTTCACCTTAGTGAGAGAAGATGTGCCAGTACACATGTTGTGGACTGATGATCCCTTAGTGTATCTATATGCAATATTATTTCAGAGTGGGTTTCACAATTAATGTAACAAATTTTACCATTGCTGCCTACTCAATTTCTGCCTGTAGGTTGTTTTCAAAAGAGAAGAGGCTAAAAAATATCAAGGCAATGGAGAGTGTAGATGGACGATGAGTTCTTTATGAAGGTTGCATAAAGAAATAAGGTCGTAATTATTTAGATGTTTAAATACTGCCCATGTATCTCTCTTAAATATGATGTGTTCAACTATCATTTTCATGAATACAAACAGATGAAATGACAAAAAATAAAAACCAAAACAAGAAATAGACAACTATAGAGATAATACAGAAGGTAGGATATTATTGAAAAAATAATATGAAGAATCCATTGCCCGTTGATTTTTGTTTACTTGTTTAGTTTGATTTGTTCTGTGGATAATTGGAGCCTTAAATTTCAATCAATTATGGCCTGTAGGAATTCAGGTAGACAGCATCACTGATTTCAAAGCTTTTGCTAGTGTTAGCTTAAAGAATCTATCATTTATAAGCAAACACATTTCTGGGTGCTGGCTATATTATATTTTGGCTGGAACCATTGAGACTTGAATAAGTGAATTAAGCAGAGCACAGATCTCAAAGAAATGGCTCTGAAATTCTTTCTTGACTTGTGGCAAAGAATGGGTTTTTGGAAATTCTAGGGGAGAAGCTTCTGTATCTTGGACCTTTTTACCTAAAGCCACTTCCCCCATAGACAGAAAGCAAAGAGAGCCTTGTCTTCCATAGCCAAGCAAGGAAGCAAAATCAAAGTTTCTTGTTCAGACATCAAGCATTTGAAAGGTCTACAGACAGCAAAACCCAACTACCCAGTTCCCTAGGTTTCTTTACTTTCTAACTAAATTATCAATTTGTATGAAACTGATATGAACATTAGCTTTTCCTCAGGATGTTCCTACTCTTTTGTGTGTAAACATCAGACTTTGGTTGCAAGGGATTCAGAAGGGTCAGGATCTACAGCCTTTAGATTTTTGCAGTCAACTGCTAAATCCTCCTTAGTATAAACATGTAGGAACTAAAGAAGTGACTTTGTAAAAGCAGTTTCCCTCTTCTATCTGCCTAGTGTGTCCCTTCCCCTTCACTCTTCATAGTGCCTTTTGGGCAGGCCAAATGCTTCAAACCACTTACCCTCCACCCCTTTCCCTAAAGACTCCCATCATCCCCTGCTGCCCCCAACCAAAATCCCCTCCAGGTCACCTCCAAAGCCTGGAGAAGTGGAATTCACACAATGCCTCTCTTACAGGGCTTGAGCTCAAAACTGGGCATGCTCAGTATCCAGAGCAAGGGGGGGGTCTATTCCCCCCCCTTTAGTTTCAAGTGCATTTGCTCTCCCTGCCCCACACTCTCTTTCCTCTATCCTTAACCCCCTGTCCCCACCCACAGCCTCTTAATTACCCTGCTTAATACCTTTAGTGCTGAAGGCCTGTGGAGTTCTAAAATATCTAGAATTAAGCCCTTTTCTCCTAACCCTGCTAAATAAGCTCAATTTGGGCTAAAGCCTAATGCGTTTGCCTTTTATGCTTCCGGCCCCTCACTCGCAGACAGGTAGGGGGAGTGCGAATACCACTGGATCCCAGGAATCTGGTCCCAAGAATGCTCCATTCAGAATTGACTGAATCTGAAGTATTCCCCAAGCCCCCTGTTCTGCCAGATGACAATTAGCCAAAGGAACCATACTCAAGATATAAAACCCAAGTGCGACTGGCTCAATTCAATGTCATTGTTGTTAACTCACACCTCTACTCTGGAATTATTCAACTTCACCATGTAGACTTTAAGACCCCATGTCCCCTGCTCCTGCCCCCACCCTACCTCCTTGCCTCAGGCTCTCCAAAAATATTTCCATCTCCCTGGGGTTCTTGCTTGCTCTCTCAGGGGAATACTCTCTCAGTGTGTGTGTGTGTGTGTGTGTGTGTGTGTGTGTTTTCTCGCGCGCGCGCACGAGCGCGCGCGCGTTCCTTTTCTTGTTAGGGTGCTGGAGGAAAAGAAAGGACTCGAGTGTGAGTATGTGGTAGGGTGATGGAGGTTAGTGCAACCGGGTTAGGAAACTAGGGTTCCAATGCCCGAGGATCAGGGTCTCTCCTCCCTAGGAGATGTTTTAGGCAAAATAGGATTTTGATGCCAGGAGGAAGCCGTGTTGTCTTTCTAGCGTGTGGGTAGAAAAGGACTCAAGTGGGGGAGTCTGCAGGAGGGTCAAGGGGCTCAGGAATGTGCCTTGATCGAAGTGGTTGGGTGTCCAGAGGGAGGGCTGCGTGTGCGACAGGGGGCGGGGGCGGGGGCGGGGATTCGGAGCGTGTATGTAAAGGTGCAGCCCGTGTGCGAGGGTCTGGGTGCGCGCGCGGTGTCTGGCCGGGTGCGCGCGCGCGCCTCTGCCCGCTTGCTTGCTTGCCTGCTAAAGGCTGTTCGGTGGGTTTGACCAGCGAGCGAGAGCCAAGAAGATAGATCCCAGATCAAGTAGAGAGCATCGCGAAAACTGAGGAGCAAGTCGGAACGCAGTGGGCCCTCCACAGGACTTGGGGCTCCAGAGGTGGGTGAATTTCAAGCCCGGGCTGCGCGAGCTGCAAGGAAAGGCGCGCTGCTTCTTCCCGGCTGGGCTTGGCACAGTGCACGTGCGCGCGCGCGGAGGGAAGCAGGTAGCTTATTATTTTTAGTTGTTGGAGTCCTGTTGGTTTGGGGCCCGTTGAGTAGTGGACGTGTTGGTTAACCCCCACCCGGAATACACACACAGGCACAAGTCTCCCATTTGCCTGCCCCTGGTGCGATCTCTTGTCCTCCAGGACCGAAAGAATCCGGGTGTCCTTAACATCCCTGCCCAGGGGCAACCTGGGCTGTAGGCGAAGTGTCCTGGTCTGTGGTACAGTGAACTGTCAGGGCTGCTGTGTTGGGCTGGGCTTTGTGCTCTGAGCCCTACTCTCAGGCACTGCGCGTGGACTTGAATGTGGGGTTTCAGGCGGTGGCCGGCAGACTGCTCAGAGACTGCTGGCACTCTGCAAGACAGGCAATATGGGAGGAAGAGCCAGTGGGTAACTCCGAAAGCCCAGAGAAGCTGGAGGAATGCTAGCAGTGACACTTTGCAGGGTTCCTAAATGTTGAAGTGATTTCTGGCTGGGTGAATAGGATCTTATAACTGGCGTGGGCAGATGGGGGTGGGGGGCAAAGCCTGGGCCACAGCTCCAGGCAACCGAACTATGGAGTCACTCTGACTGTAGCAAATGGGTCTTTGATGCCCCAGTAGCTATATCTCGCAGCCTGAACTAGTCATCTTTCCTTCTTACTCACCCACTGCACGTTTGGGTCTAGAGAGGCCAAAGAAAACTCCAGCAGCTACCCCTTGTGGGACGGGAGCGCGCGGAGAAATGTGTGCGCAGAGGGATTGAAGGCCCCCACGACATCGTGCACAGTACCCCGCCCCCGCCAGCAAGCACCGAGGCTGCTGCTCGGGCCGGGTACCCAAGAGGGGGCTGCGCGCCGGCTCTGGGCACTGGGATGCGGCAAAACATTGCGGTACATGCCAGCGGCCCCTCCAACCGCGTCGCCTCCAGGTCGAGGTAGCGCTCTGGGGACGGCAGCGGTCGATCTCTCCACTGTTCTCCTACTCCCCCACCCCCACCTCGGCCCTTGGAAAGGGGGCAGCTAAGGTTTCCCTTGTCCGCTGCTGTGGAGCCACGTCGACCTGCGGGCCCCTTGGCAATGGTTTGCACTCCGCAGGCTCTCTCTCTCTCTCTCTCTCTGTTTGGACATGGAGCGCTAGGAGCGGCACTCTGGTGGATGCTAGATTTATGGATTTAAGGTTTGTGCAGTCCTGGGTAGCCTTGGGAGCAGAACGTCTTGCTTGGCACCATCAAGAGATAGAAACAAGAATAGGGAAATTCGCCGCTTTTGGAAGCCTGAGGGGTAGTTTTGGATACCTAACACATACTTTGTAAGGTTTTGTTTCTCGGTTTGTATATTTGCTGCTTGTCACGATTTTTAGAGTATATTAGAGGTATTTCTTTTGCTTGCAGTTACTCTTGCTGGCTTCTTTTTCCTACCCTCGTTTTTGACAGTTCTCCAGATCTCCGTATCTGTTGCCCTCTCCGTGCCTGTTTGCCTCTGCTTGGTGGACTGATGCTTATTCTGCCTTGCTTGTTTGCCCCAGCTGCTTTTGGCTTCCTCTGTTTCACCAGAGCTGCATTTGGGAACTTCCTAGCTCATCCTTGCGCCTCCCCCCACCCCCTTTGCTACTTAAAGTAGAAATGACTAATATAAAGGCAGCTTTTCGTGGATGTTCACATCTGTTATTCTTCTGCTTTTTGTTTTTGCACTGAAGTCTTCTTATTCGAATTTTATTTTGTTTTGGTTTGTTTTGCTGTCTGTGTTTTGTTTGTTTTTAGTTTGGTTGCGTTTTGGTTTCTTTGATTTTGGGTGGGGGTGGTTAGGAACAAGACATGACTCAACTGAACCAAAATAGCTGTTGAAAGCTACATCCACACTAGGCAAAAAAGACAAAGTGAAAATCTTGATTTTACAATTGGAGTTGGTTTGGATGATGTCATGCTTAGGAACTATGACTTCTTTTTGCAAAGACAGTCATGCTATGACAGTGAATAGGGGAAATGCCTTCCTATATGGCAGCCAAAAAGCATCTCAGTGGTGCTGGCTATATTCTAAATCAAAGTACTTAAAATGCAAATCTTCCTGGGTCTTGGCTAATGGATTGTCTACCTTGAGACACATTTGGTTTTACCACTAGCTGATTCCTTGTGAGAAAATAAAAGAGTTTCTGTGGGAAATATTTTTTTATTTGCACCATTTTCTCATTGTGTCCCTGGATATTTTATTTATTTAATTAAGATTTGATAGTGACCGTATAAAAATTGCAACTAGCTTTCCCCCATTCACTACTGGAAAGGTTCACAAGCCTAAATTTGAATCAGTAAAATGTGATCCATTAAATTCCTGTCCATGAGACAGAAACACACCTCTCTCTCTCTCTCTCTCTCTCTCTCTCTCTCTCTCTCTCTCTCTCTGTCTCTGTGTGTGTGTGTGTGTGTGCATGTGTGTGGATAAGGGGTTGATTTCAATGGGTTAACTTTTGAACCATTGGACTCTTTCAAGAAGTAATTTTTCATTTGTTTACAGGCAGGGGCATGGAGTGATCATTTTGGAAGGGTGTTTGAGAACTGAGAGCTTTATGTAGAACTGAAATATGTAGAACGGAATATATCTGTTTCTGCAGATAAAGCTGCTCAAAGACCGTGGCATGTGGACTCCTCTTTGACATTGACAGGCTGTGGTCTGAGTGTAGGTGATACACATTTTAACTGACCAAGGGATCAGATGGGACTGGGTTCAAACTGACAAATGAACAGGAGAGGGCCAGGCAGGCAGAAGAGCCAGTTCTGGTGGGTGGAAATCCTGCCGGGAAATCAGCTGAGTTGTGTAAGAATAAGCAGGTCCCTTTTCTGCTTCCAGAGACTCAAAGACAAAAGGCTTTTTAACCCCATTTGGGAAATGACTGACAGCAAAGTAGGTGCTGTTCATTAATCTGACAGTTGGTTTTCTAGAGCTCCATAGGGTCACCTGTGCTTTTGAAGGTGGCAGATTATAGAAGTGAACTGATTCATGCCAACATGCTTACTTAAGTGCCAAAGTGATGGCAAATTTATTTCCAGGGCACCTTTTCACATAGCTCCTTTAACTGTCTTTTTTAAAGGAGCCCAGTACTCCCACTGCCATCTTCTACTGAATTCTGAGTTCAGTTATGGTCTCTAGCCAGCTTCTGTATCTAGCAGAAGCCTGGAGTGTAGATTTTCACCAACTGAGGGATCTTTGTGGGGTAGAGAACATGAAATAAATGATGCTCTAAGTATGTTCGTTTAAGCTGCAAATAGCAAGCTTGAGGCTTGTGCTTACAGGCAAAATTTGGTGCTTCAAGTTAAAAATCGAATTTATTAAGGTCAAAGTAAGATTTTAAATCTCCTTTCTTACTGTTTGTTGCATATTCTACACATGTACATTTTGTACAAATTACAAGTGTAAAATGTGTGACATTTTGTGGTTATTATTGTTCAGTGGAAAGCAAATCTGGCTATATTAAAAAATGCAATGCTAGAGATTGTAGCCACGTGTTCACAGTGGGATGATTTAAGCACAGATATTTTTTCAAGGAATGACCATTGAAAAATTGTTTTCTTTTTATTTTTTAGATTATTTGTCTTTATTCAGAAGCATAGAGTTGTTTGCTGATTGCAAGAAGATGTTTCTTTGGCTCTTTCTGATTGTGTCAGCCCTGATTTCTTCGACAAATGCAGATTCTGACATATCAGTGGAAATTTGCAATGTGTGTTCCTGCGTGTCAGTCGAGAATGTGCTCTATGTCAACTGTGAGAAGGTTTCAGTCTACAGGCCAAACCAGCTGAAACCACCTTGGTCTAATTTTTATCATCTCAATTTCCAAAACAATTTTTTAAATATCCTCTATCCAAATACATTCGTGAATTTTTCTCATGCAGTATCTCTGCATCTGGGAAATAATAAGCTGCAGAACATTGAGGGAGGAGCCTTTCTCGGGCTCAGTGCATTAAAGCAGTTGCACTTGAACAACAATGAATTAAAGATTCTCCGAGCTGACACTTTCCTTGGCATAGAGAACTTGGAGTATCTCCAGGCTGACTACAATTTAATCAAGTATATTGAACGAGGAGCCTTCAATAAGCTCCACAAACTGAAAGTTCTCATTCTTAATGACAATCTGATTTCATTTCTCCCTGATAATATTTTTCGATTCGCATCTTTAACCCATCTGGATATACGAGGAAACAGAATCCAGAAACTGCCCTATATTGGAGTTCTAGAACACATTGGCCGGGTTGTTGAGTTGCAGCTAGAAGATAACCCTTGGAACTGCAGCTGTGATTTGTTGCCTCTAAAGGCTTGGTTGGAGAATATGCCATATAACATTTACATAGGTGAAGCTATTTGTGAAACACCCAGTGACTTATATGGAAGGCTTTTAAAGGAAACCAACAAGCAAGAACTATGTCCCATGGGCACAGGGAGTGACTTTGATGTACGAATTCTGCCTCCATCTCAACTGGAGAATGGCTTTACCACTCCTAATGGTCACACTACTCAGTCAACCTTCCACAGATTAGTGACCAAACCACCCAAAACAACAAATCCTTCCAAAATTTCTGGAATTGTGGCAGGCAAAGCCCTCTCCAACAGAAATCTCAGTCAGATTGTGTCGTACCAAACAAGAGTGCCTCCTCTTACACCTTGCCCGGCACCTTGCTTTTGCAAAACACATCCTTCTGATTTGGGATTGAGTGTGAATTGCCAAGAGAAAAATATTCAGTCTATGTCTGAATTGACACCAAAACCTTTAAATGCCAAGAAGTTGCATGTCAATGGTAACAACATCAAAGATGTGGACATTTCAGACTTCACTGAGTTTGAAGGACTGGATTTGCTCCATTTAGGCAGCAATCAGATTACGGTGATCAAAGGAGAAGTATTCCACAATCTTACTAATCTTCGACGGCTTTATCTCAATGGCAACCAGATTGAAAGGCTGTACCCTGAAATATTTTCAGGCCTTCATAACCTGCAGTATCTGTATTTGGAATACAACTTGATTAAAGAAATCTTAGCAGGCACCTTTGACTCCATGCCCAATTTGCAGCTACTGTACTTGAACAACAATCTTTTAAAGAGCCTGCCAGTTTACATCTTTTCTGGAGCACCCCTTGCTAGACTGAACCTGAGAAACAACAAATTCATGTACCTACCTGTCAGCGGAGTCCTTGATCAGTTGCAGTCTCTTACCCAAATTGACTTGGAGGGCAACCCTTGGGACTGCACTTGTGACTTGGTAGCATTAAAGTTGTGGCTGGAGAAGTTAAATGATGGGATTGTTGTGAAAGAACTGAAATGTGAGACTCCTGTTCAGTTTGCCAACATTGAATTGAAGTCCCTCAAAAATGAAATCTTATGTCCTAAACTCTTAAACAAGCCATCTGCACCCTTCACAAGCCCTGCGCCTGCAATTACGTTCACCACTCCATTGGGTCCTATTCGAAGTCCTCCTGGTGGCCCAGTGCCTCTGTCTATTTTAATCTTAAGTATCCTGGTGGTCCTCATTTTAACTGTCTTTGTTGCATTTTGCCTTCTTGTTTTTGTGCTGAGACGAAACAAGAAACCCACAGTGAAGCACGAAGGTCTGGGGAATCCTGAGTGTGGCTCCATGCAGCTGCAACTACGGAAACATGAACACAAAACCAATAAAAAAGACGGACTAAGCACAGAAGCATTCATTCCACAAACCATCGAACAGATGAGCAAAAGTCACACCTGTGGCCTGAAAGAGTCAGAAACTGGATTCATGTTTTCAGATCCTCCGGGACAGAAGGTCATGATGAGAAATGCTGCTGACAAGGACAAAGATTTATTGCATGTGGATACCAGGAAGAGACTGAGCACAATTGATGAGCTGGATGAACTATTCCCTAGCAGAGATTCCAATGTGTTTATTCAGAATTTTCTTGAAAGCAAAAAGGAGTATAACAGCATTGGTGTCAGTGGCTTTGAGATTCGCTATCCTGAAAAACAACAAGATAAAAAAAACAAGAAGTCACTGATAGGTGGTAACCACAGTAAAATTGTCGTGGAACAAAGGAAGAGTGAGTATTTTGAACTGAAGGCAAAACTTCAGAGTTCCCCTGACTACCTACAGGTCCTTGAGGAGCAAACAGCTTTGAACAAGATATAGGTCATGTAATCTGACTTCATACAGAGGACATTATTTAATGATGAAAGTGCCTTTTGTTGACTTCTAACGTCCAAATACTATATTATCATTAGGCATAGAGGCAGGTGTTTCCAAGGGTATCTCATTAACTGTAGCTGTAAAGATGTGTCAAGTAGAAGAGAATTCCCTTAATAGATTTTACTACATAAAACCCATACTGTGGAGTCCTGTGGGGATACTGCAAACTCTATTGCCAAAGGGATGCTTTATAAACATAATACACTGAATTTAACCTCAAGAGGCAAATCAGTTTTGTATCCTGATGCAAAACCTTCGTCTCTTTGTGCTTTGTAAAGCAAACTCAAGAAAACTGGTACCAGTGTTTGTACCTCAGCTGGGTCCTTCATCTTGCACGTAGATTAAGTTGGTGAAACTGGAATAACCCTTTTGATTTGTGGCATTGTAACAACTCTGTGTAAAGTTTATCTGAAAAGTATAAAAAAAAAACAAAAACAAATAAGCATGCAAAGAGAGAACATTTGATAGTATTTGTAAATCGGTAAAATTTATGGCCTGCATCTTGAAATCGCTGGATTTATAATGTTAAATTGTGCAAATACTTGTTTAAAATATACCATGCATTACATAATTATAAAATAAATTTGAACACTTTAAGTATTACCTGTCTATACATAAAAACCTAAAGGAGAAAAAAATCAATGTGAGTTACATAGCATTTGTGGTGATCTAGAGAAAAACATGATGTTTATCAGAATTAAACATGGCTCAAATTAAACTAGAGTTTGTTCTCAGTTATGTCAAATACCCACAATCCTTAAAGGTTGTCCAAAATTAGCAAGTGCTTACCGTGTGAGCGCACCCAAAGCTATTTTTGTAACATAATTCATATTTATGAAGTACTTTGTATACTAAATAGGAAAACATGTACTCCTTAATATGTATTTAATATGCTTGACTTATTCTCCTGATCACAGCAAATTTATCAGTAAGTATAAATTTGGATAAGAAAAAGAAATATAAAAATGAAACTGAAGCTAATGTGTACAGAAATATTTTGGACTCTGTGATCAGGTATAATTTAAAAGCAGAAAAAACTACAAAAATTACAAAAAACAAACAAACAAACAAAAACAGTTCTGTGCTATTCTTGTGAATTCCAGTATATTATCTTCAGATTTGTTACCAACTGTGCATTTTAAAATAGGCTCCTTAGTTTTATAGTATTGTGTCTGGGGCAGTTGTTATTTGCCATCAATTGTCTTGCTTTTCAGGATTCTATGAGCTTAATTCAAATAGTTTTAATTGCAATATTTAACAAATTAATGACTAAGGTTAATAGTATCTTGTATGCATCAGTATCCTGTTCTTTCATCATTCTGACTATCAGATAATCAAGTAGAACTGTAAACATCATGGTAATATTGGCTATCAAAGCCACCCTGTTAAATGCTTGCACTGGTCTCAGATGAATTCATGATCTACAACTGATATGCCCACGTGTTTGTGTGTGATGTTAAGTTCTAGATCAAAATTGGTAAAATTATTGAAGTATTTGATAATAAGTTGATATCTGAAGAAGTTTAGGAGCTATGATTAGCAAGTCAGTATCTAGAAAATCATTGTCTTCTTGGCCAGCAGTTTCTCTCTCTCCCTCTTTGTTTCTCTCTCTGTCTCTCTCTGTCTCTCTCTGTCTCTCTCTGTCTCTCTCTCTCTCTCTCTCTCTCTCTCTCTGTGTGTGTGTGTGTGTATGTGTGTATGTGTGTTGTGTGATGTGATGAATTACTGTATTATTCACTAAGATAGCCAAGAAGGCATACAGACATTCTTCATGAATTTCAAGTGACAAATGTTTTGGTACAGCTTCAAAAAGGATATTACAGTTAAAGTTGCAACAACAATCCCTTCATTTAATACTAATTTCAAGATTTTATGTGTTTGTTCCAACTTTTTTAAAAAGAAAAACTGGACATTATTACAGGAGTGTGTATAAGTATGTGTGTACACGCATGTATGTTTGAGTGTGTATTCACAAGTATAGATAATTTGGAGATTTTTTTTTTTAGATAGCAAATAAAAATCTCCCTATGTATGTGCTGGTGCTCTTAAAACTTTAATGTGTAATTTTCAGTTTCATGACAATATCTGTGAAAATTTATATGAATATAAATACATCTAAACAAATAATTGCTTTCTGATCTTAAAAGAAAAGAATTATATTTAAATGCTAATTTTCATCTGAAGTCTCATAAGGACATTTAATATGCCATTACCATGCATGCATGCATCCATGGATTAAAGGGCTCCTAATGCACACTGACAGGATAAAGATGCAAAGTCTTCTAACAAAGTGTTTTTGTTTATTCCATCAATAATGTGTGGATTCAGAAATCTTAAATGGACACTTGTAGGAGGATCCAGAAAGCTCCATGCATAAGCTGGGGCTAATAGGTCATTGGAATGATGCATTTTTATTCAGTGTCGTGGTGTTTGGAAGATATTTTAAGGTTTCTGAAAATTGTCAATCCTAAGAGTACCTGCCACCATCTCAAAGCTTGCTGTAGTATATTGGCTATCTCACACTCTTCTGCTGAAAGCTATTAATGTTCAAAATATTTTTAAGAAAAAAAGTAATTTAATTGTACGTGGTTATTTGGAGGTTCCAATTGTAAATGGAAGGAACAAATCCTTGGTTAAGGCTAGCCTTAACTAAACTTAACTAAGTCATTGTGCCTACATTATACCGTGTATGCTAATTTGCACCTGTCTCTCATTAGTTCTTGTATCTTTTATGATACTATAGTTAGGTATAAATTCTGAGTTGAGTACTAGAGCAGTTAAAACACTGTATCTACATTTTTTGACTTCAACTATAATCTTGATGTTAGTTTAACCCCTTGAGGTATGATATATAAATGGTAAAACATTTTTTAGTGACTTTGATTCAAATCTAAAAGCCAAGAAGGGATGATTTCCAAAGTGGTATGACACATAATGGCATTCTTGGCAAGATATTCTTGTGTATGGACTGTGTTAGAACAGTTGCAGAGAAAACTAGATCTTATGAAATCAGTGAAGGGGTAAGATAATATATTGTGTCCGTGTAATATAAATCAAGTTTTAAATTATTTTTTTATGAAATCAATAAAAATGATTCAATTCCTTAAAAGTAAATCTTTGTGTAATTTTATGAGAAAGCAGCTATTAAAGTACAGTGATTCAAATATATAAGGCAATTTATATCCTATACTTAATTTTCCATGCTAAATAACAGCATCAACAAATATATTGATTAGGATGTTATTAAAGAACATTATCATTTGTTGCTTTACATAAACATTTAGTTTTGTACACCATAAGGAAGCATAAATATGAAAGGTCATGGCCTCATGAATAATGTCATAGATATTTTAGAAATATCAGAGTCAATCTTAGAAATGTATGGCGATAATGTGAATCTACAATATCATTTGCATGACTATTACATGGAGAGTATATGAAATGAGCACAGTGAGATTTTTTTATTTTATTTTTTTCTTTTTTTCATTTTTTTTGTTATTGTTGCATCCAAAGAGTTAGAGAGAAAATATATTAAGAATGTATTTATAGTTACTATTTTGAAATAAAGTAGAGAATATGTATTATATTGTTTTTACCCTGATTTGATTATTTCTATTTTAGATAAATTCATTTTTAAAATCAAGTAATTCTATAAAATCTAATGTAAATCACAGCAAAGTACAGTTCTAACGAATTTTGTTTGTGTTGAATTACAAGATATTAGAATTCATTAAATGCCATTTTCTGGAAGTATTAATAAAATTGTTTGGTACAATGTTATTTCTGAAGCAGCATTTTATTAAGTATATTTATCTTTTCATTGTTTTTTTTTCAGAAAAAATAAAACAGTAACCAAACTGATTATATCACTGAAATTCGAGGGTAAGATATATAGCTTTATAATACTGTTTACACTCAACTTAATTGTTAAGCCTCTGTTAAAAGACGTTTTCATTACAAATATAGTTGCAATATGTGTTCCTTTGCACTAGCAATCCCTTAGAGAACAGTTGTCAGACAGTGTCAAAAATCAATATGTTCTGATTCTTTTACATTCTTACTCACCATTTGGAATGTAACATAAGTTTAAATTAGCAAATACGAGTATTCAATCTGGAATATCAACTCAAATACTTTTAGAGAAACTTCAGAACTTTTATATCTTATAGCAAGCTTGACTGATTTCAAGTTACGTGGTAAATGATTATTTTTAACATAGTTTCTTTTAAAGCAACCAAAAATATCAGTCAGTCACTTGATGCATTTATTGTGGTTGAAAAAAAAAAGGTGAACCAATTGCATTATAGTTAAATTGAGAGCAGAAAAAAATAACAAAAAACTGCATTTACTGTAAAGTGGTTTTAAATCATGTATCCTTAAGCTACATGAAGCAAACAAAGTGCACAGAGGTATAAATTAAGATTTCTGTGGCTTTACAACTATACATAAACTGTGTTGAACATTGGCGCACTATAAAACAGCAAGTATAGAACATTTGTTTTCTCAGTCACTCCCATTATGTAAGCAAGTGACATCAAATTGAAGTCATGCTCATGTTCAGTGTTCATGCAATTACTTACTAATCAGATGAACTGAAATACACTATTGGTGGTATCACTTACTAGGAATAGCTTCAAGTTAATAGATGATTTTTATCTCGCAATTACAGATTCCTAGGAGATCTGTGTTTTGTTAAATTAAAAAACCAAATAGGAGGTCAAATGAACCTAAATAACTTATTTTTATTTAAAAAAAAAAACCTGTCTCTAGTGTAAATTTTAATTTAATTTAACTTTATTGTTTTCTTTATCCTATTTAGTTTCTAGTGATTTATAGGATAGCTTTGGAGAAGGACAATTTAAAGAAAGTGGTTTTACTATCTCCTCTGTGAAATACTATGATTTTCTAAAATTTTATAAAATTTATTTTTTAATTTGTTGTTCTTATACCTACAGAGGGGAAATGCATTGAGGCTCTGAGGCAATTGAATACTGCCCCATATAATATGAGACTAGGAGTATAAAAGATGGGAACTCAACATTGCTTGATAACTACAAGTTAGATCGACAATAGAATCCAGAACCAAGCGATAACTATTGAATCTTTCCTTATAGTTTACTTTTGTAGACATTGCCTGCATATATTATAGATTCTAGCCCTTCTAATATTACAATAGAAAGGACAAATTGCTTTAAAAATTCACAAATGAAACATTTAGAGAACAAATGTGAGTATACAATGAACCAATATCTTTTACTTTTGAATTGGCTATAGAGAGACAAGGCAGTCTTTTAGAGTTTTTGAACAATATATACCCCAAGTTGGCAATTCAAAAATAGTAGTTCATGTCAGATGCTGTTGATAAACATCTAAGGAAGCCATGTTGTGCAATGGATATTAATTATGGCAACATTTGCGCATCATATTAAACTCTGTTCTCCTTACTAAAAATTGCAATGTGTATTTCCATCATTGTTTTATGTAAACTGAATCATTGTACTAAAATTCTGGAGTTGGTATGGAGTAACTTTAATGCTGTTTTCATGAATAAAAGTCTTTTCTTATAGGTCATATGTGTAGCCATTCAATGTTTTTATTAGTCTGATATTAGCCAAGCTCAAGAGCAAAGAGAAATTCAAATAATTTGCTATTTACTTGGTACACATTTATAATTAGGGAACTTATACCTTTACACATGCACAAAGAGAGTAATACACATGGTGGATGATACACAAATATAGATATCTAGTTGATAAATAATTGAAATGTTCCTACCTCATCTAATGTTTACAAATAAGTAGCTATTTCATCCCCAGATAATACTTTGTTTTCATTTCATATTGAAACATAGCCATTGTGTTGTATATAGTAATTGGACTGAGCTTATCACTACTCCCTTGGATTTAAGGATTTACTTTTGATTTTTTTTCCTAATTTTTTAAATTTCTCATTTTTCTCCTCATTTTGTGTGCTTACTAAATGATTGGTGCCATGTGTTATTCACAGAATATCAGCTATGGTGTAAATCAAGCCTGCTACAACCTTGTGTAAACATGCTCAGAGAACCACAAAGAGGCACCTATATACAAAATAAGGAATCCAAGGGTGATGTTTGTAAGTAAAAATTACTAGAACATGTAAATCTATTTTAACAGAAGGACCATTTAGTGTAAATTGGTGACAAAAGACTAGATAGGACAATAAGGTCAAAAGAATATTCACAAAATCAAATACTGGACCTCAAAATTTAATTGCTGAACAATCTTTATGGTAAAAATGTATCAAATATTAGACTCATTTTCTTTATTTTAACTGTAATTTTTCTTTTAAATTGACATGAAATCCAAACAGTGCCTATACGATCTTCATAATTACATTCTTTTCAGATAAACTTGTCAAATAAAACAACTAATTTCTTTTGATATCCCTCAGATGATAATTTTTGTTGAGTAATGTTATCAATTGATGTTGAAGACTTCTGAATTGTCACTATCTGTTAAAATAATGGCAAGCAATATTTTTGCTTATGATAAGTATTAGGCAGAACATGCATATAATACATAAAGTATTTTTAGGAAATAAAATAGAACCCAAATAAACATTTGGGTTCCAATCTTGTAATAAAATCTTGCTAGGTCTTCTGGTTTGTTTTCAGAAATGTTACTTCAGTAGAATATATTAAGTGCCTATTTCAGAAGTCATTTCCTGCAAGAAACCCCAGGAAGTCATGTATCTGCCATGGATCCCTTTGCTCCATAGCAGGATACGTCATCTTTGCCAAGTCCTCCCTGCTGAAAATTATTCACTTCTGCTGTTATAAACTGCCAGCACTATCTATGGAACAGGCTAGCTCAGGAAGATTCTTTTCTCCTTTTTTTTTTTTTCTAGTGGCAATACACACAAGCTATAGGATTCAGAGGCCAATATTCACTAGCATATGATTATGATATGTGAGAGCATTTTGATTTTGTGTATTTTCCACATTGCATCTTTGTTTTGGTTCATCAGTTATTTTCCAGTCCTCAGGAACTGCTTGTCGTTTTATTCTACACTATTCTTCAAAGTGGAAACTACTTTCCACTCTGGAAACTCACAATTCTTTATAGAAAGAATCATCACACTGTATCACCAATTTCCTTCTGGAAGTTCTAGAAATATAGAAAATTTAGTGCAGTAAGTCTTGTTGACATGAAAATAATTATAAGAAGACAGACTGAGTTATCAGCAGAAAAGTCAACTTTTGGAACATGTTTCTTGTGCTTTAGATTTGCTTACAATGTGAGTTCAGCTCAGTGGTTTAGGTTGTAAACCAGAATCTAAGAAATTATTTCTCACTTTATAGTTCCTAATCTAACTACAGAAGAGCATTATTGCTGACATTGGTAGGGTTGCACAAGGGTTAGTGCAAACATGGCTATCATTTTCTCCTTACATTCAGTGCTTCAGAAAATATTCATTTTAAAAAACAAGATTTGGTATAGCTGCTTAAATGCTGCTGCATCAATTCCAACCATGAAAATTCACTAAGCCTTATTTTCAGTATGTAACTAAGGAGTTATACAGAAATGTGTATTGGAAAGTGGATAAAGCCATCGGGATTAAGAAGTCAACTAGTGTATCCTTAAGGAAAACAGGCTTTAAGTGAATCAAATAGAAGCATTTAATTAAAATTACATCTGTGTCCACCAAACCCCCTTTGAACTTGTCAATTATTTTCCTAAGCTTCATTGTGGGTATTATAAGAAAGTAAAGCTTATTCTAGAGGCAACATTTCCACTCTCTGTTTACTCATTCCAGATGCCTACTCTCCATCACAAAGCAGACTGTGCTTGCAGACTTGATTATTTAATCCCAAATGCATATATGATTTTAGGCGGTCAGTTTAATACAAATCTGTCAAAAAAGCTTAGCCTTTCATGTGAATCATACTATACCCAGATAAAGCTACACTAAACAGTCTGTTGACCAGCATACTCTATTTTATCAGAATTTAGGGTAGACCAAGTAAGTGTTGGTGAATAAACATCTTCACTGTTTAAGGACCATCGAAGGAAGATAGTTTAGATGTGCTCAGTAACTTTCTAAATCAGATGAGTTGGTTCCTACCATTTCAAGGCTTGAGAGGGAGTATGAGTTACCCCAGGTCACATAATCTATCATTGCCACCATGGTCCATGATCTCTTGAAACATAGCTTAATGATGCTTACATTGTACTGTTCTGTTTTCTCTGTAAGTTCCATAGTGGCTACGAGAATCTATGGCTGAGGCTATTGAGACACTCCATTGAAACCTAGCTGCAATTTTCAGAAGGTTCCACTGCAACTTATAACTAGAAAGAGCCAGATGTAATAACTGGACTTCTTCATCCTTGGGGTCCAATATGAGAATGATCCAGAAAAGGAAAACAAGTGATCTGAAAGCAATTATCCAAACAAAGTCTTATACTGGATGATACTTGGACATTCCACGTAGTAAGAGAGTAAGAAGATTCTGCATGCACTGATACAACTCATGTCAAAATTACCAAGCAAAATTTACCAGGGATATTCGAAAACTTGATCTATTGAAGTTTATTAATTAAACACTATCTTCTATGTACTGTGATTGCAAATCAAATATAACCACCAAATACTATTTTTATATTAAACATCATGTTATATGAGAAATGCAATAACCCCTTTAAATGTCAATACTTTTGTACTGTGTATCAGCATTTTACAAAGGGATAACAGCTTGCTCTGTCCACTGCACTAAAGATGACATTAGAGTACTAACCTTATGGCATATGCTAGTATTTATTATTTCAATAAAAATTTCAAATTTTCACTGTACTTTGGGTTGGTAAATGAAACGCAAGGGTCTGTAGCATTGTATCCTCTTCAATAATTGTAGTTGGGCCATTTGTCTTTAAATTTTTACTTAATTAGATGTAATTGTAATTTATTATAGAGAATTATAATTATTACAACTGAAGCTGTAGATCAACAGAAAATATTAAGAACAAGTGAAAATTTTAACTATAAAATTGTCATTCCCATTAATATCCATTGCAATTTCATTCTACTGACACAGAAAGTTGTCTTTAAAAGAAGAGGAAAAGGAAAACTATGCTTTTAGATCTCAAAGGTTTTGATTCTTCAGTCTTTCTATGTTTTTTGAGATTTTAGAGTATTTTATGATGGCTGAAAATAAAATGATGATTCTATTCTAGTTCAATACTATTAATGAGAAGCCATCAAACATGACTACTCCATAGTCCCTGAGCCTTTAAATTACAAAACCAGTATTTCTTCAGGTACTGTTAACTCATTCAGACCTAGCAGCTTTATTCTTTGAACTCTTGTTCACTTCTAAATAGTCACAATGTTAAACAACTAAATAACCTCTGCCTAATCAATTTTGCATTAAACTTAAGAAAAATAAACAGAAATAAACACACTTCTCTTGAATGAGCACTAATATGTTTAAATGTTGAGAGTGGGATGCACTCAAGAGAAACCTCTGTTTTTCTACAGTGCGTGTAGTTTGGTGCTTCTACCACTTTGTCCTGTCTTGGAAATCTCATCATGCCTCACTCAAGCACCTTCTTTGTGGTAGTAGTCATGTACTCCCACTCACATTAAAGCTTTTTCTGTTTCCAGTTGTTTTTCATTGGTTATGTGTTTTCTTAATTCAGTCAGATGCCAGATTCACAATCATTTTTATAAGAAGACAATGCCAAGAAATAGGAAACAAGACTACATTAATGAAGCAGATGATAAAATTTCAAGCTAGTCAACATGACAAAACTAAGCCTCCCTTAGTACCATTTAACCTTATCATATATCAAACTGCTACAGCTTAGATCAATGGTGAGTGTCATGGACTTAAGACGAATCTCAAGCTCACTCTCATGCCAGATTCTTTTAAAGACTTCTCTTTAGTTTAATCTTATTCAGTATTGGACTGAAGCAAAAGAGTACAATGCAATGATATTCAAATTAAAATCTTGAGAAGTTTACTGAGAACTAACAACATTAGTTGTTGAAGACTGGAGTTGGAGAGGGTCTATGATGCTGAGGAAAAATCTGAGATAAGGCACGCACGCAGTCAGGAAAGCAGAAGCTTTATATTTCTACAAAGTAACAGGGAGTAAGTATTGATTTTGCCATCCATATCATCTCTATTACAAGCAGCTTACTATGCTCTTGTAGGGCAAAATAAGAGTCAGAAAATAAGCAAACCTATTGATGAATCTGTGTGTCTGATAAAATATTTATTGACAAGAATAAAATGGTGAACAAATTTGACCTCTATGCCAAGAGGCTGAAGGCCAGGCTACTCAAGAGCCTATAATGAGTGGAACTTTGCTATACATTAAGAAGTCAATGAAAGTTTTCAAAAGCATTGTCATCATAAATCTTGTTACAGACAAGCTAATGCCTGGTATATGGAAGCTCAGGTAAAAGGAGGAGCAGAGTTTAATTGTAGAGAACAGTAATTCACTGTGTGGAGCAAGCTGCACTGGAGCTCATGGAATCCACCTGCTTCTATCCTGTGAATGACACAAATCACTCTGGGACACAAATCATGCATCACCAATGACCAGCTATTACTTACACAGACTCTGCAGTACTAGTCAGTAATCTCAACTGAGGGTCAATGGTGACATTTCTGAGTTTATAAAGATGCCTTCCATTGAGATGTCTAAGGGAAAGGTTTAATACAAGGGAACAATAAGACCAGAAGGCAATGACTGTAGCTGGAAGATTTGTTCTTTACTAACTTCATAACTTCTCTTCTGTGTTGGTATTCAAATTCCCTGATGTACTCAGAGTTTCTTCCCAACAGCTTTGTGTGTAATTCTCAGGAATATACATTTTAATGTTTTCTGGGTTGTTTGTTATTGCTTATATTCTATTGTTAGAATCCATGATGTTTGGAAAACTTGGATATATGTCTGTGTGTGTATATGTATGTGTGTGTGTGTATCTATGTATCCATACAGCCAAAGGGAAAACCAAGGGGCTATAGAGTCTAGGAAGCAAAGGAGAATCTGGCATCTAAATATACCACAATGTCCAATTGTGTTTAGTGCTGTTGAAAGACAGCAGTGCTATCTAGCCAGACTTTACTGGTGTCAGACTTGATATAATTCATTGCAAGACAGATGTAAAAACAGCTCCAGGACTATATGTCCCACAAAAAGAGACAAATTTTCAAATAAAAATGCAAAGAAAAAGGATAGACTGAGAAATGATAAACAAGCAGCAGGTCCCAAATACTGGGCAAAGCAAGAGCAGAAGATGAGTGCAGATAAAATATTAGAATTCTTCCAGAAATCATAAAATCAGCGAATCCAGAAAAAGTAGAGTTAATAAGTGAAAGGCAACATTCAGTACCTCAAAGCACCAGAAGTGGGCTTTAGGAAAAGTTCGCCAAAGCCCAGCACCTTTTAAGGCATTCTGTATTGTGTTAGCCTATACCACCAAGGACACATGATTTTAAGCTTCAGATGTTTGCTGAAAAAGATTGAATTTCAGTAAATTTAGTAAGGAACAACTGTTCCCATTATTTTCCTCCAACATCTCCTTAATAGAATGTTATTTAAAAGAAAGTTAACATACATTCACTCAATACCTACTGTATGTTCTCTCTGAGCTGCAACTGGAGGAGGCAGAAGGATTAAAGCAAATGTGTGACCACATAGAATTCAGAATATAAGGAGAATGAAAATATGTTTGTTTGTTTGTTTTTTATAAAAAAGACTGAACAGCTAGGGTGATGTATTCTATGTTCTGGATAGTCAGTACAATGTATCAATAAAATCATATGTTTATTTGCGAAAGAGGAGGAAGGTTTCATAGTAGAGGTGCACTATGATCTAACATTTGAAGGATAATAGGGGTATCTTATTTGCTTTCTAATTCTTTGAAAAATACCATTACCCAAAGCCACCTAAGGAGGAAAGAGTTTCTTTCAAATTACAGCTTATCATGAAAGGAAGTCAGACCAGAAACTCAAGGCAGGAACCTGGGGACAAGAATTGAAACAGAAGCTATGGAGGAACACTGCTTACTTTCTTGATCCTCAAGGCTTACTCAGTTACCTTTGTCATATAGAAAAGCATTAGTTGTCCAGGGGTGGCAGAGATTTAAGTAGGCTTTATCTACTAATCTTAATAAAGAAACCCCCTCAAAGGCTTGCATATAGCCCAATAGCATGGACTCATTATCTCAATTGAGGTTCTCTCCTCCAAGATAATGCTAGTTTGTGTCAGGGAACAAAATGAACCCTCGCACAAGACAGAGAAACTAACCTATAGCCAATTAATAAGAAAACAGAGAAAGGTAGATGAGCACAGTATTTTCAGGGAAATAAGTAGCTCAGTGTGGCCTGAGCAATAACTCTTTGAGTCAGAGCCACTCTATGTTTGTTATTTCCATCTAGATATCTTACAAGAAACTGAAACTCAAAGATGTTTCAGCATTCTCTCTGCACACAAATGGCTTTTACACAGTGGACTCTAGTAGGCCAGTTTATCAGCTGCATGGAAACTATAGCTGGAACACTGGTCACAATCATAATTCCCTCCTTGTCCTTCATCAGGAAGATATGGATATCTTTCCCCATGGGTCTGCTTTCTATGTCATTGACTACATGTCAGACTGAGATTTAACTCTTTTTAAGTCACCCTGATGTTCTCCCTGTTCTTCTGACATAGTCTACCATTAATTTTCCATACAACTTCAGCTATTACATTCATATTTAGCTTCAAACTTTACTAAAGTCTCTCCAATGGTTTCCAGTTGCCTTTGGGATGTTTAAAATATGTAAAAACCATTTTAATTTGTCAAATGCTTATTGCCTACCACCATTTGAAGCAGTTAGTAAGTGTTATTTTCTGTCATCTTTTGCTAAGTTTTTGAAGTTTGCATGGTTGCTTTTAACTTTATATACTTAATTGATACACAACAGCATGACCATGTCATCTACCATTAAAAAAAAAAAAAATGCTACAGTGAACAGTGAACAGAAACTTGTCTTGATAGGTCTTAAATTTATTTTCTTTGATTGTATATTCAACAGAGAGATTGCTTGGTCATGTGATTAGTTCTATTTTTCATGTTTTTGAGGATGCTACACACTGTTTCCCATAGCACTTATTCCAGCTTACATTTCTACAACAGTGTAGGAGGGTTTTCTTTTTCTGTCACTTTGCCTAATGCCTGTCTTGTTTTGATAATAACTTCATTGTAGCTTTGAATTTTTCCCCAGATAATGAGTTATATTAAACATTTTTTCTTATAATCATTGGGCATTATTATGTTCTTTTTGGAATTACCTTTTCACACTTTTGTTTGTTTTAAACCGGGTTATTTGCTGTGGGTTTTATGAGTTCTTTATTGTTTTTGATATTAATCCTTTATCAGAGATGTCTTTTGTAAATATTTCTCCCAATTTTTATAATAATTTTTCATCGTACTTTTTATATATAGAAAACGTGTAGTTTCATGTATTCACACTTGTATATCTAAGCGTTATCTAAGGTTCATTTTTAACCTTTTGTAAAAACTTTATTTTGTAGATACTACAATAGTCTCCAGTTTACAAGTTCAGAAATGGCTAACTGGAATAGAGGAGGTATTTCAGTTGGGAAAGTGCTGCTATTTCAAACATGAGGACATCAATCTCCAGACCCTACTTTAAAAAGTCATGTATGTTGACATATGCTGGTCACATTTCAGAACTGAGGCATCAGAGACAGTCAGATCTCTGGAGCTCACTGTCAAGCCAACCTATCCTAACCAGTGAATAGTAAGTCCAAATTATCTGTGAGAGACCATGTCTCAAAAAAAAAAAAAAAAAACAAATAAACAAAATAATAAGCAAGGTGGATGGATCCAGAGGGAAAAAATTAAAGGTCCACACATATATACACCTGCACACATCAATACATCTACATAAATGCATTCACATTCCAAAAGGGGAGAAACACAAGGAATGAAATGGAGAAAGAGAGTTGTCAATATGTTACCCCAACTAAGACTTACTAATGTCAGTTGAAATGCTAAGCATCCATTTCAATTTTGCTATCCATATCTTGACCTCCAATCTTTAGACCACAATTCTTTCTTGCAATTGATGCCTTGTATCTTTTAATATTTTGTGTAATCTATTGAAATAAATGGCTGGAACCGAATTCAAGTACAATTCTCTTTTGCAGTTAAACTTTTTAATATAGTAGTTATATTCTATTCCCTCAAAATTTGTTCCTTTCTGTCACACTGTGTTATATTGTCATATTATGTTCCTGTTTCCCTACAACTTTCCCCAAGACACTGTTCTTATCCTTCCCTGTTGTACCATGCACTCACTCTGTTTGTACTCATTACACCTAATCTGACACTGAGTAACCAAATGTTTATTGAATCGATAAATATGGTAATGGCTATGGCAGCAGACAAAGTTTCAAAGCTGGTTGGGAAACTTTGGAAGTTATACTAAGTTTGTTTGAATTTTGCTCTGAAAATAATACAGGAACATTAAGGATTTTTGTGAAAAGATATGAATAGATATGATCTAAACTTTATATTTTAGGATGATAATTCTGGTACTCTGTGATGATTAAATTAAAAATTGGATAGCTTGACATTACTAAGATAATTAGAAAATTAGAGTACCAGTAAATATTTACCTCCCGAAAAAGTGCCACCAAACTGAGAAGTCGATATCATAATTCAACTTCTTTGGGCTATGGGTCTCTTAATTAGAGTGGTTCTTCTGAGTGTAGGTGAATAGTGTAAGCATATATCATTCTGAAGTATAGTCTTGTCTTCCTTCATTTTATGTTCCTAGTTCTTCTCTACCTACACAGCTACCCAAAAAGGCTATTTTCTTAAATTGGAGGCACAAGAGGGCAAGTTCAAATACATAGCAAGCTTCCAATGCATCAGACAAACTTTTGACCAAAGCAGGTACAGAAGCAATTCTAGCATCCATAAGATATAGAAAATACTCCTGTCATAAAAGATAAAGGAGATTACATTAATAATAATGTAATCTGCTCTTGTTACTAATAGTAGTATTACATTGCTGAGGTCTGGCAAAATGGAATAAAAGCTTGAGAATCATTACTCTAGAAGACAGATGATATGCGATTAGAATTGAGAGAGTGGAACAATACAAAGAAAAGCAAATGACTGGACTCAGAGTAAGGAGAGAGAAGATTCAGAGATGACCTGAAGAGTTAGAGGTAAGGCAATCAATAACACAAAAATAGTTTGATGAAAATAAAGTGGGGGGTGAAGGAATTGACTCATTTTAGATCTTTAGATGATGTGTATGTCTTTTATCCACAGACATGGACAATGTGTGGTCCTTATCCCCATTGGTCTTACAGTCTAGTAAACATAAGGCTTATATGTATATGGACATATGTAGAAACAACCATTCGACACAAACACACACACATACACACACACACACATACACACACACACACACACACACACACACACACACAGGGCATGTGAAAAACCTTCCAAGGTCTTTTGTCTTCTTGTAATAATACTGCCAATATATTGTCATACAGAAAATGATCATAATGGTCACAGACCTGTCCTAAAGTTTTAGGATATGAGGAAAATGTAGATATGCGTATGAATGTAGATATAAGATACTGTGTATGAAAGGTTAGTGAGAAAGTATGCTGGGTGGGTGCTCTTCAGGTCTATTTGATAGAAAAAGACACAAAGCCAATTTAAATTAGCTTAGAAAAAAACTGTTTGAAAATTTTCTAACAACTCACTAAAAGTCATTTAAGAGACAGGGGAAATTGTACATAGTGTACCTACACAGCCGCAACACAACTACTGCTACAGATTTGACACTACCAAGAGCTCTCTAAACTAATATCTCTACTTTCCTTTTGCTCCTGATGCTTTCCTATTAAAGCCATCTATTCACAAATGTTATTCATTTATCTACAATACAGATGGAGAATCTTACTTTCCACCAGTCAGTAGCTATCACCTACATGTACAATGTCATTATATCTAAATTATAAAATTCGTAAAGTCTTGAATGCTAATGTGATGTACTCAATCTAGATCCCTAATAACTAGGTCAACACTTGGCAAAAATTAATGTCTTAATAATTTTGGCTGAGTGAATAAAACTGTACAATGACAGACAGGTCATATTTGCATGGTACAGAGAGAACATATGTATTTATATGAAGGTTTTTGTGTAAGAGACATAAAATCTATAGTAAAAATTGTAGTTCTGCAGTTTAAAGCTTGATTATATGAGGTCCTACACTCATGTGATTTTTTTCCCCTGTAATTCCTGTTAATAGGACTCTTCTTTATATTCCTAACTCTCTCTCATCTATAAGTTTATACATTCAGATACATTCTTAATTGCTTAGGTATGTGTATCTGCCAGTTATGACCTGCTCACGATGTTAATTTTACCTCTGTATTTCACTCCTAGAAATGAATGACAGTTTAACAAACATTTCAACCTAGTCTACCCTGAAATAGTGCTTGACATAGGAAAAATATGAGAAAATTTCTCTCATATGTACAGTACTCAGCTAGACTCAGACCTTCTGAATTGCAATCATTTGTCCACAAATGATTAACTAAAATGTTTGTTCCCACTGACAAATCCAAACACAGTGTGACCAGCTTTCATCAGTCTTCTCTTCTTTCCTGAGATCTTGACCTCTGACCTGCCTTCAGTGCTCCTTGTGTGCAACTTTCCAAAGCTGACAGGCTCCAAGGCAATGCATTCTCAGATCTTCTGTCTAACCAGCCACACTGTTTCCTTGACTTTCTGATACCCATTTTCCTAACCCCTTTGTTCTTCCCCTTGCCTGACCATTAAGCTATTCTCCTTATTGCAATCAAATACCTCCCTATTCACCAACTTATCTCCTTACTTAAGTTCAGATTCATCTTTTCATTCAGAATTTGTTAATTCATTTTTATTTTTCTTAAGGAAAGGGGCCACACGTGGATCATTTCTGGATATTCAGTGCCAGCATTAGGCTTGCCATTGTAGATACTACTGTGTGTATTCACTGAATGAACACACAAGAGGAAATGAATATTGTGTGCTGGTTCTGCTATATTTGCTTAGAAAAATAAAGGCTTCTTCTCTTCTAATTATACTGTACTTCTCACAGTTCACTGTAGGAATTCTTCTCTAAGACTCTGAAATTTTAAATTGTTTAGGCAAAAATCTCACATCACAATAACACAGAAGAAGCCTGTTATACATTGGCCTGGATTTCTATCTATTCCTTCTTGATTTAAATTAGGAAGGACTAAAGTCAAGGTGTTTTCTCAGTAAATTGCCAAAGTTTGTATCTTCTTTGAGCTCAGCAAGAGCCTCAAGGGAGTATAGTGGTTATTGTTTTTAAAACCTTGAAACCCAAGCTGGATAGAGTAATTCCTACTTCTATCAATAAGTGTATGCTGCTAAGCTCAGATGACACTTTTGGTTCAGGAATTTGTGCTGTTCTGATTCTTTGCCTGCATGCCACTGTGGAAGAAATTAAGCAGTGCAGATTTTAAGCAGTTTTTACCAGGAGAAATTCCCTTCACCAGCCTAGCTACTTCAACAAGGAAACCTTATGTTCTCCAGTTTGATCTAGAGTCTGATTTCAAGGCTCAGACAATATAATCTTTCATTTTTCTTTGCTCATCTTTTCAGCATTGCCTTTTTCTCTGTAAGGACGTCCCTGCTTTTATTTTCTTTCTTGTGACATGTCTGCTATGCTGTTTGGGGAAAAAGAGTCTTGGTTAGCTCAGCCCTTTCTGACAACAGTGCTAATATTTGGATGTTGGCTTCTGTTTCGTCTTAGAAGCAAAACAGCTAGATTGAGTGATCTTTTCACTTGTACATGGGTTTCAAAAGATACAGCACTGTGGATAAAGTATCCAAAGAACAGAGATAGTGAGACCACTCTAACTATAGGCTGTGCATCCCACATCACTCAGTTTACAGTAAAACTGATGCTCGCTCTACTCATGTGATTAAACCCTTGGGTCTACCCCTTCCCATAGGGCTTCTGTTGATAGATATGAAGGCAGCAATTTCCTGTAGAAAGCAGATTTTGGGATGGCAGGGAAGCATAAACAATGCCCCAACTTCCCACAACACAGAAGAGAAAGGCAGAAATGTAGTTTCCAATGCAGAGTGATACTTAGTCAGACTGGATTAGACCTTAGCTTGAAGGGACAAATGAGAGGAAGACCATAAATCATTAGTTGAACCAAGATGTAATTTCACACTTCTGAGGAGGAGGGGGTAAAAATAATGCTATGAGCTTTTTCAGTGAACTCAGAAAGAGCTACACAATTTTCAAAAATTTTAATAAAGTATTCACCATTTGTCATGCCATAGCCAGTAAGGATTGTCTTTCCTTCTATTCCTTACATTTACTGATTTATTTGTCACTATGGTAAGACTAAAAATTATTTTACAGGAATTCTGTTCTTTGTGGCAGCTCTGAATAAGGCAATTAAATTGGGTTTTTAAATCCATAAGAAACTTAAATATTATGAGCATTTTAAAGAGATACTATCCAGCAAAAACACTGAGATATTTCATAAACCACAAACAAACAGAGTTCGTCAAAAGATGGATAAAAATTAATTTGTCATCAGGACTAATGGTACATGCCTTGTTCTCATAGCATTCAGGAAGCAGAATCAGGCACATGTCTCTGAGTTCCAGGTCAGTCTTGTCTGTATAGAGAGCTCTAAGCAAGAAAGGGTTACATAGTGTGATCTTAACTCACAAAAGGTAATAATTTGTCAAAAGATTTTGGCTATGAATAACTTGAATTAGACAAAGTCAATGTACTTATTGAGTTGAACATTAGAAAATAATCATTTCTTTGTGATACTTTATTAAAAATATTAAGTAGCTTTTCTTCCTCTACCGTACTTCTGCCTTTAACTTTCATATACATTCACTAAAACACACTCTGGACTTTTCTTGTGGTGACTACTGTGTTCAGACACTGTGGCTTATTTGTTTGGCTTTTCTTCTAGATTTCACTATTGGGCACAGTACATTCAGTCTGCTTTTGTCTACCCAACAGAGATATCCCTATGAGGGCCTAGAAAACAGCAATACAACACTTGAACAGTCAAGTATAGCTAATACCATTCTCCATCTGGTGATGAAACTTTTTTTCTTCCTCTTTGCCAGCTCACTATAGGAGTGCTGCTAACAAACAAGTGTGATTAAGTACATTGAACTGTCCAACTCAAGGAAATCTGAGCATATCAATGAAGCTTAAGAAATTCTGGGAAAATTCCCATGCTGGAGAAAAAACTGAATGATTTTGTCACATAGTTAAGATTGTCCAAGCTTGGAAACAAACAGAAAAAACTTCAACAACTTTAGAGAAATACAGCCTCTATAGATATTTTATGGAACATTTAGAATCAAGGCATCAAGAATTGTGTAGATTTAGTGATATTAATAGCTAAATTCATTACTTGCTTTTCTACGGATCAAACAGTTGATAGAGTTAGTCATATTTCATCCTGGCTTGCCAATGTATATGCATCTAATAATCATGAAACTTAGTGCCAATTAATCTATGCTATTAGGCAATCTTCTAGAAAAGAAACTCATTACTGTGACCCGCTCCTTATTCTTACCAATATTTCCAGATATTTTACCTGAATTTAAGGAAATTCACTCATTCTATATTAACCATTCTGTTAATGTAATGAAGCAAAATTTCACTTTTTTTCCCTATAAGACTAAAAAATCAAGTGTATAGCTGAGCATTGTCAGCACTAATACGTTACCCTTAACCCCAGAACTCCATCTTACATTTCTATGAAACATGTGTTAATTGTACAACTGGGTTCTAATCATGTATGTATTTTAGTAAAATGTGATTGTTCACATCATGAGTTACTTTTCTATCACTATAGATGAATATTTTAGGTAAAATAAATTAACTTTAGATCTGTCCACTTATCAGACATTTGATTGTGCAGTACAAAACTGTGAACTACACATTACACATATACACCATGGCAATAGATTTAGCATCTATTCTTGAGGCTTTACATTAGGGAGACTATCAAGCCCTACTTAATAACCACTCACAAGTCCCCCACCCTGCTCCATCTCTACAGCCCCTGTGAACAATTGTACTATCTTGTTCTCCGTTCAATTAGTTTATTATAGATACCTTCTATAACTGGAATCATAGAAGTTTTGTCTTTCTCTGCCTGGCTTCCTTTCCTTAGTGTGCCACCATTCAGTGTAATACCATTCTTGATGTTAAATAAGACAATTTTGTCTCCTTATTACTTAATATACAAAATGTTGTTGTCTGCATATACCATAATACCTTAATCTTTTCAATTTCTTCATTAAAATTGAATTGTTTGTATCTCCTCTGTTTTCTTAGCCAAAAATATTTTTTAAAAAAGTCTCCATACTTTCATTACTGTCAATAACAAACTAATGAACACAGAAGTGCATCTCTGATATATATCTTTCATAATGGGGTAAAAATACCCAAAATTGATATTGGAAAACTATGTAATACTCTCAGTTAATTCTTTTAAAGAACTGAAATAACAAATGCACTATTGAATATTACCGTAGGGGTTCCAATAATCTCAATCTCACCAGTGTTTGCATTTGATTAGCAAGATATTACAGTTTGGATTTGACAACCATTTGCTTGTTAATGATGCTGAATCTCTTTTCATGTACCTTCTGGCCATTTCATATCTAATTTTGAAAAAAATCTAAAGTCTTTAAACCATTTTAAAATTATCATTTCTACTCAGGGTTTGTTTTCCTTGAATGGGTTGTTGTTGAGCTGTAGGAGATCATCCTACACTAAATTCTATTTAATAGAGTTCTTTTAAAATATGTCTTGTGGTATTTTTTCCATCCTTTAGGCTTCCTTTGCAATTGGATTCACTTCTTTTCTGTACAGACACTTTAGCATAGGAGTGTTTCAGACTCCATTTCCAGAGACCATTATAGCATAAAGCTCTGATAATATAAAAAGATTCATTTCTTGAGAAATTCATAAAATAATGGTATTATTGACAGATGGTGAAAATTTGAAGGTGGGACCTAGTGCAGAAAGCCACAGGAAAATCTCTCTTTCTGTGACCGTTTCATGTATTTCCTCTCTTTCCGATCCCTGGACATCACTACATAAGCCATTGCCCCATGGTTTCCCCAATATAGTGCATGCGACCCTTTTAAATGAACCTTTCCTTGTTATATTATTTTCACCAGTTGCTTGTCCACAGCAATGAGAAATTCTATCTGTCTATCCTATAAACACACATATTGCTGATGAGAAAGTTATCGTACCAGAAGTTTCTACTCAATACAGTGAGAACTAATTGTATCTTATTGAGAACTAGTTCTTAGTCAAGAAGAAATATCTTCATACAGCACACCTGTTCTAGCAATAATGTCTTCAATGTCTCTGTTTATCAACAAAGTTTGTTTCTATGTTTCTTGATATATCATGTCTTCTTGAGAGACTGGTATGTTCATATTATATTATAGAAGAAATAAATTAAGGAACAATTAAACCAATAGATTTGACTGTACTGAAATTGAAACTATTAATTCAAATGCTGTATTTCTGTTTGGGAATGAAATAGACACTGCTATTATGTTAGCACTAAAATCTGTTGCAAGCACTGTGGTAAGCTTTTAACACACATTACCATACTTATTAAACAAAACACTTCATGATAAAATGCACAGTAATTCTCACTTTTACATGAGAATAAAAACAATATCAATAAATAAATAATGTCCAATTATGTAATGAATACATAGTAAAATTAAAGTTCAAACAAAGGCTTCCTACTATAAATCGTATACACATTTCACTTTGCTAAGTTATCTCTGGAAATGACTGAGTGTACACTTTGGAAGAAGTAGGCAGAAATCAATGTATGGTATGGCATATGTGTAAACAGAAATAGTGAAAATATAATTTTATATAAAAACCTATATATATGATTTTAATGAATCCATAAAAGAACAATTGCTGTTGTATCTCTGTCTCTGTCTCTCTCTCTCTGTCTCTCTTTACGCCTTTGTGTGTGGACTTGTCGTACTGCTCCATGTCACATGTGAAGAAAGAGGATAGATAACATTACAAAATTGGTTCTCTTTTCTACTGTGGGTTTTGGGAATTGTGAGAGGAGTAGTTTTACCTGGAGATTCCTCTAACTGATCCCTGTTAGAACATATCATACAGAATTCATATATTTCATTAACAATGCATTAGACCAATGCTCCCTATACATAATATAAATTCTTCAGTCTATTGTGTGGTATGTCTTTAAAAACTTGACATTCAAATAACTAGAAAAATGTTTAATTTAATAAAGTTATACATTTTAATTTCTGCCAAATTTCTGTGCTATGTGCATGTTAATACAAGAATTAGTGTTTCTGATGACCATTTGATTGGAGATATGAAAATTTACTATTGTAAGAGCTTCCTAAAATATATACATATATGAAATAAATCTAAATCGAGTCACCAAGTCATAGGGTATACAATTTCCTAACAACATATTTTGCCACCCAGTCAAAACTACAGTGTTAGGAATGCCTTACATCACTGGGTAATGGTGGTGCTAGCCTTTAATCCCAGCACTTGGGGCAGAGACAGGTGGATTTCTGAGTTCAAGACCAGCCTGGTCTACAGAGTGAGTTCCAGGACAGCCAGGACTACACAGAGAAACCCTATCTCGAAAAACCAACCAACCAACCAAATAAACAACGGAATGCCTTACATCTAGTTGAGTCACTGGACACATAGACTAAATTGAAACCCTCAAACATTTCAAACTGTTGCCAAGACTATTTGTTTTTCTCCATAAGCTGATGCTAAAGCTATATTTCAGAAAACAACACTTATTCATCTCACAGAAACAAAATTGACCTGGTGTTAGCCTTTTGTCTAGGCTCCACCTCACAGTTACCTGGCAACTGCCAGTGTTCATGACTCACTATAAAAGGGGCTGCTCACCCTGTCTCCTCTCTCTTGCCTTGCCTTCTTGTTTATTGCCCCTTTCCATCCCTTTCTCCACATGCTTATGGAAGGCCTCTATTCCTCTTCCTCCTTCTCCTCCTCTTCCTCCTCTTCCTCCTCTTCCTCCTCTTCCTCCTCTTCCTCCTCCTCCCCCCTCCTCCTCTTTCTCTCTCTCTCTCTCTCTCTCTCTCTCTCTCTCTCTCTCTCTCTCT
>JADRCH010007488.1:2538798-2559687 GCA_019843965.1 Rhynchomys soricoides | reverse complement strand
CTCTCTCTCTCTCTCTCTCTCTCTCTCTCTCTCTCTCTCTCTCTCTCACTGTCCTGGACTCAACTCCCATGCTCTGCCCACCAGGGCTACTACATCCCCTTACTGGCCATCTGGTGTCTCCTGTCATGGGCTCGAGCTCTGCTGCAACTACAGGAAATGCATCTTTCACTCTGCTCCCCTGTGCTTCCTGTGCTCTGTCTGAGACAAAGCTGAGCTATTTTCCCCTGTCCCTGGGCATGTGGGATCTCTCTCTCTCTCTCTCTCTCTCTCTCTCTCTCTCTCTCTCTCTCTCCCTCCCTCCCTCCCTCCCTCCCTCCACCCTCCCAGAATTCTAGCCCCCTCAGGGGGAAGGGTGGCCCCATCATAGGCCTGCAGATGTACCCCCTTCCCCCACACCTGGCTACATATACACCAAACATGTTCCTTCTCTCCTTATCTTTTTATAAAACACAACATTTGGCTTGTCTCTTGGGGATAGGGATGCCTCAGCCTTGGTCAGCAGAGGCACCCCTTTCTCCCATACCTGGATAAACATCCACCAAACATATTCCTTCCATCTTTATTTTTATAAAACACAACACCTTGTACCTAAATAGTACCTTCACTTCTTTAGACTAGTGGTTATGGTGCTAGTAGGTACTCTATACACTACCAGAGTAGAAAGATAACCAACAACTGAGCTACAAGTCCTGCAATCTCCATTGATAACCCACGTGCATGATATACTGGTGCAAGTTTGGTGTAAACATCGTGGGAGTAACCACGTCCTACCTGGTTGAATTTAAAGACCACTCTATGAGATAGAATTCATTACTAGGGTATCCAAGAACCTGAAATTGACAAACTATGGGTCTGGGAGGAAATCATTTTATTGTTTGTGGTTCCATATTTCACCCCACTCTGGAGTGTGGAAAATGCACAGAACAGACAAAATGCAGAGATGCTAGACTGCATTTACCCTACTCCCACCTCAAGTGCTGGGCTCTAGGGAAACACTAATACAGCACTCAGGGGGTGGGAAAATGCAGCCTAAGATGTGCAAGGTCAAAGCTGGGGTACCCTGACTCCCGGGTGTCCTGTAGCTACTGGAAACCTTACAGAAGATTCAAAAATGGAGGGTCTTAGTTCCACAGGCCTGTGATGAGGAGCTGGAGGGTCCCAAACTCCTAGGCATCCAGACCATTGTAAATCTAGGAGCAGAGAACAAAGGAGGCCAATGGACTACATATGAGCCCTGGCTGGGGGCTTGAGGTAGGGTAGTGGTACAAACTCTGGCTTAGCTCATCAGCTAAAGTCCTAAGCTTAGTGGAGGTTGTATGGGAGTGCAGAGGGTCATTCTGTGGGATACATAGGTTGCATGGCTCTGTAGATATATTAAGGTTTTCTCTATGCTCTCCACTACAGTTTTTGATGAAAGAGACAGTTCTTAGTTCCAAACTTTTATTGATGTTTCATCATGGAAAATGGGTGCGTACCACCTCCTCAGAGTGTACCAGAGTTTAAATACCTTTTGCAGGGAGGATATCTAAGAAGGGAAGCTTATTGGCTAAACCCTCAGAGCTCATCTAGATATCTCATTAGCATGGAGAACTCTGTTCTGGGCTACTTGACCACAGGTCATATTTCCTATATGGAAAGTGTGGCACATGCTCCAGGCCAGGAATCTGGTAGGGAACAGGGAGCTGCCTACCATCTCAGGTAGGTGCTTAGGTGCTGGGGACTCTGAATCCTCTCAATCTTACCAAGTTTCCTGGCACACTCTACTGTCCCACAATTGTTCTGCTAAAGGAACACAGCAATAAAATGATTCTTAATAACATTCTGCTATAACCTTAGATCATTCTATGCTATACCCATACGTCTACTCATCAGACAAGCTTCTTCTTTTAGTAGATTGTAACTAACATAGAGACCCAAGGGTGGACTATGTGTAGAAAGTGAGAGATTTTGGAATGCTCAATCTTAAATCAAATGTACTTTAAACCTCATTTTTCAGAACTAGGGGAACTATGCAGAAGAGGAAGGAAAATGATTTGTAAGAGCCAGAAGGGGATGGATGACTCCAAGGAAACAGCCTTCGAGGCACAAAACGACTGATTCACATGTAAATCCAATGAAATCCTAACAGCATGCATAAGCTCTGCACTGGTTCAAACCAGACAAGGTCCAGTGCTGTAAGAAAGAAGAGGACATGGGCTCCCATCCATAATCAAGAAGCTCTCTGCAACTGATATATGCGTGTGAAGGAAAACTAATTTTTCCCCAGTGATGTCTCTCTGGGTATATTAAACACAAATAAGGGCAGGCCCCATGCCCAGCAGTAGGTGGCCAACATACAACAAACTCAATATATTTCTCTAAGTTTTTGTCTCACATTGCTATATTTGGGCATGTTTGTTTGTTTTGTTGTTTTTTTTCTTGTATATTACCATTTCCAGTTTAGAGTTTTGTGCTGCTTGTGGGGGATAGAGAGAAAGAGAGGAGGAGAAAGAGATTTTGAGTTTTGGGAAGAGGGTGGTTTAGGTAATTTGGTTGCCTGCTTGCTTTCTAAAGAGAGAGAGAAGGAAAGGGCATGGGGTTGGGTAGATGGCATGATGAGATGGCTCTGAGTGGAGTTAGAGGATGAGGATAACATAATCAGAATATCTTTTATGCTTTTTCTGAGAAAAATAAACATAAAAAACAATTAGTGTTCTAGAATTTCCCATTTATTTTGCCTTTGAAATATGACATGAAATACAAAGCATTTCTTGCGAACTCCACACTATTTAGAGTTTCAAATCCTTTTTAACTCCCAATATGTATGACTCATATTTTTGTGTGAGCAACTATGAAAACTTAAGGGAGGGCATTATAGAAAGATATCTTTATTGTGTTTACATATGAAGCTCAACTGATGAAAGTCTGGAAATATTAAGAAAAAAGCATTTATTCTCAGAGAAGTGAAGAGAATTATAAAGAAAAGGAAATTATGACTGAATCAATGTTTGGCATTTTTTTCTTTCTGTATATATTATATTATTTATTATAAATACTCATGCCAAACTTTGCACAACAAATTGTTTTCTTCTTTGAATAGTAAACATATTTAACATTAGGGTTAATTGGGTCAAATAACTGCTCATGTAAATTTTAGGATCAATGACTACACTCAGAAACAATATCTGAAGGTCAGTCCTTTTATATATCTGTTCTAACAATTGGTATTTTCCATCTTTTCAGTCTTCTTTTGAATATTGTCAAGATGAAGCTATTGACTCTGAGTGTCTATGTCTATGTGTCTCTGTCTAGTTCTTCTACACAGTTTAAAAGCAGGATATCTATTTTAGATTCTACATCTTGGTGTCTCAATTATGGCTACCTTAAAATAACTATGGAAGTGAACCCCCAGTAGATTCCTTTTTAATCAAACTTGATTCAATTGCTCTGGGCTCTTTTAAAATATTTTCAAATAAAATTTAAATTGATATAGTCAAGATGTATAAGTAAAGCTGTTAAAATTTTACTGAAGTATTTCAAATTTATAAATCAGCTTAATCAAAATCAACAACTTTATAGGACAGAAACTTGTAATCATAGAGAATGTATCATTATTATTGATTTTGTTTGGTTTTACTACACTGCTTTTGTGTTGGATATTATTTAAGAATTATTTATTATGATGTTTTGTTGATAAAATAAGCTATATGACTTATAATTTTTATTTCCTTAAATAAAATAATTATTAAATTTTAAGGATTATGCATATAACTTAAAGAAATATATCTTTATTGTATATTACAGCATAATGTTTGTTTCTACTATGTATGTTTCTAACTAGCTCAAAGTGATATTTACTATAAAAGTTCTTGGTAAGGTAACTGATACTCCTGTATATTACAGTAGAAAGATGAAGCTCATATCAGAGGTTTTCAATCCTAGTGGCTCATCAGACCCAAATGCAAGTAGTTGTTAACAGTGCATATTTCTGAGACCAACTTCCAGAAATTCTATTTTTGGTAAGAAGTTTCTCAAAACAATTTTTGACAAACACTCCAGGTGCTCTGAAGCATATGCTTGCTCCATATGTGAAAGTTCGGGAAGAACATAAGATTCAGTATCAAGAAAGTATGTAAGAAGCTGAGGGTAATGGCAAATACCTGTAATTCTAACACTTTGGAGGCTTTGTTGGGTGGATCTCTTTGAGTTCAAGCTCAGTCAGACTTACATAGCAGGTTGTAGCCCCAAAAAGGATAAGTAGTGATGAGAAATTGAAAAAATGTCTTTTAAAAAGTGGACCGTTTGTTTAAAGGACTAGAGTTTAGCTCAGTCGTAGAGCATTGCACAGCATGAAGAGGACTTGATTTTCAACCCCCTCAAAAATTATGGAACTGTGAATTCTTCTACATCTCCATGCACCAGTTTCTAGAATTTTAATCAAGACTTTAGACATGATAGATCAGTGCCTATGAATGAATATATATTCATTGGGTTGGACTTATCCACTATACACTAAACATGTTGATACTTGCAATTTTCCTCAGTTTGGGGGACTTACACTGCATAGTTTTTGGTGGTGAGGGACTATTTCATGCTTTATCTTGATCACTAGAACACTCCATATAAAACAAACAGACAACACACACACACACACACACACACACACACACCTCTTCACATTGATTTGGTATTGTTGACAGTTATAAATATATGCCCAGAAACCACTGGATTAAATGACTTATAATTCTTTCCAGCTGTTTTATCCTCTAATAGTCAGAACATTATTTCTCCAGTGTACTTTTAGTGCATAATGAAAAGCATGGAGTACAAGTTGTGGTTTCGTCTGGGTTCAGGTATAAACTATGCTAAGATGAGATTACTGACCCTGTACTCAGTTATGGTCCCTGTCTTTAGAGGAAGCAGAGACAAATGTAACAGGACTACAGGGGTCAGATAAAGGAGATGAGAGTATTCAAATATATGACATTTCAGGAATGGCGGAAGTGTCTCAGGGAATTTAGCTTAGAGCAGAGGATAAGTATATACAGAGAGAAATGCTATTTTATAAGTATGCAAAGTGCTGATCTTTGGAAGAGGTATTAGGGTTACTTTATAGTATACTAGAACAAAGTGAGGAAAGGCTCACAATGGGAGAAATGCAATGCTCAAGGAGCTGTTAGGCAAGACATAACAAAGGTATAAATAAATATTGTAGAAATATATTACTTATGAAAAATAAATTTCCACAAGTCATATAAGCAGTATTACAATAACTAAAGCAAGCCTTAACTCTCTATTTTTCTTCCTTCCATGAACATGGTAAGATTGAAACCACATATGACCATGTGATTTGGGTTAACAATTTAAAGCCAATAAGTTATTCACTGTATTCACACTTCTTGCAGTTCTGATGATACAAACATGCCAAGATGAATCAGAAATCTTCTCCTTTACAATGTGGAGATCATATATAACAACAACAACAAAAAGAAATAATTTTTATCATAAGCCATGAAGACCCAAGATAATACTGCTATGTGCACACATGCTTGTTCTTTGTTCTTTGTATATATACTTTATTTACATTTCAAGTGTTTTCTCCTTTCTAGGTATCCCCTATGAAAACCCCCTATCCCATCCCCACTCCCCCTGCTTCTATGAGGGTATTCCCCCACCCACCCACTCCCAACTTTCCTCCCTGGCATTTTCCTATACTGGGGCATCTAACACCCCTAGGCCCAAGAGCCTCCCTCCCACTGATTGCCAACAAGACCCTCCATATGTGGCCAGAACCACGGGTCCCTCCATGTGTATCCTTTGATTGGTGGTCCAGTCTTAGGAGAACCAGGGACTCAAGCCAGTTGACACTGTTGCTCCTTCCATGGGGCTGCAAACTCCCTCACCTCCTTCAGTCCTTTTTCCAACTCCTCCATCTGGGATCCCACACTCAGTCCAACAGATGCTGTAAATTGAATCTTGGGTATTCTGAATTTGGGGCTAATATGCACTTATTAGTGAATCCATACCTTGTTTGTTCTTTTGTGACTGAGTTATCTCACTCAGGATGATATTTTCAAGTTCCATCCATTTGCCTGAGAATTTCATGAAGTCACTGTTTTTAATGGCTATGTAGTACTCCATTGTGTAAATGTACTACATTTTCAGTATTCATTCCTCTCTTGAGGAATATCTGCATTCTTTCCTGGCTATTATAAATATGGCTTCTATGAACATAGTGGAGCATGTGTTTTTATTACATGTGGGACATCTTTAGGGTATACGCCCAGGAGTGGTATAGCTGGGTCCTCAGGTAGTATTATGTCCTTTTTTCTGAGGGTCTGCCAAACTGATTTCCAGAGTGGTGGTACCAGCTTGCAATCCCACCAGCAATGGAGGAGTGTTTCTCTTTCTTCACATCCTTGCCAGTATATGCTGTCACCTGAGTTTTTGATCTTAGCCATTCTGACTGGTGTGAGGCAGAATCTCAACGATGTTTTGATTTGCATTTCCCTGGTGACTAAGGATGTTGAACATTTCTTTAGGTACTTCTCGGCCATTCGAGTTTCCTCAGTTGAGAATTCTGTTTAGCTCTGTTCCCCATATTTGATAAGGCTATTTGGTTCTCTGGAGTCTAACTTTTTGAGTTTTTTTGTATATATTGGATATTAGTCCTCTATCGGATGTAGGATTGGTAAAGATCTTTTCCAAATCTGTTGGCTACTGTTTTGTCCTATTGACTGTGTCCTTTGCCTTACAGAAGCTATGTAATTTCATGAGCTCACATTTGTCGATTCTTGATCTAAGAGCATAAGCCATTGATGGTCTGTTCAGGAACTTTTCCCCAGTGCCCATGTGTTCGAAACTTTTCCCCAGTTTCTCTTCTATTTGATTCAGTGTATCTGGTTTTATGTGGAGGTCCTTGATCCACTTGGATGTGAGCTTTGTACAGGGAAATAGGAATGGATCAATTTGAATTTTTCTACATGTTGACCACCTGTTGAACTAGCACCATTTGTTAAAAATGCTGTCTTTTTTCCATTGGATGGTTTTAGCTCCTTTGTCATAGAACAAGTGACCGTAGGTGTATGGGTTCATTTCTAGGTCTTCAATTCTATTCCATTGTTATACCTGCCTGTTACTGTACCAATACTATGCAGTTTTTATCACTACTGCTCTGTAATAAAGTTGAGGTCAGGGATTCTGATTTCCCCAGAAATATTTTTTATTGTTGAGAATAGTTTTTGCTATCCTGTGTTTGTTGTTATTCTAAATGAATTTAAGAATTGCTCTTTCTAAGTCTATGAAGAATTGAGTTGGAATTTTGTTGGGGACTACATTGAATCTGTAGGTTGCTTTTGGCAGGATGGCCATTTTTACTATTTTAATCCTGTCAATCGATGAGCATGGGAGATCTTTCCATACTGTGAGGTATTCTTCAATTTCTTTCTTCAGAGACTTAAAGTTTTTGTCATACAGATCTTTTACTTGTTTGGTTAGAGTCACAGCAAAATACTTAATATTTTTTGTGACAATTGTGAAGGTTATCATTTTCCTAATTTTATTCTTAGTGTGTTTATCCTTCAAGTATAGGAAGGCTACTGATTTATTTGAGTTAATTTTATACCCGGCCATTTTGCTGAAGTTGTTTATCAGCTGTAGTTGTTCTCAGGTGGAGTTTTTCCGATCACTTAAGTATGACATCATATCATCTGCAAATAGTAATAATTTGATTTCTTCCTTTCCAATTTGTATCCCTTTGGCCTCCTTTTGTTGTCTGATTGCTCTAGCTAGAATTTCAAGTACTATATTGAATAGATAGGGAAAGAGAGAGCAGCCTTGTCTAGACCCTGATTTTAGTGGGATTGCTTCAAGTTTCTCTCCTTTTAGTTTGATGTTGGCTACTGGTTTGCTGTATTTTGCTTTTACTATCTTTAGGTATGGGCCTTGACTTCCTGATCTTTCCAAGATTTTTATCATGAATGGATGTTGTATTTTGTCAAATGCTATTTGAGCATCTAATGAAATGACCACGTCAGTGTTTTTAATTTGAGTTTGTTTGTTTAGTCGATTACATTGATGGATTTCTGGGTATTAAACCATGCCTGCCTCCCTGGGATGAAGCCTACTTAATCTTGGTGAATGATTGTTTTGATGTGTTCTTGGATTTGGTTTGCAACAATTTTATTGAATTTTTTTTTTTGCATTGATATTCATTAGAGAAATTGGTCTGAAGTTTTGTTTTTTTTTTCTTTGTTGGGTCTTTGTGAGGTTTTGGTGTCAATGTAACTGTGGTCTCATAGAATGAATTGGGTAATGCTCCTTCTGTTTCTATTTGGTAGAATAGTTTGAAGAGTTTTGGTATTAGGTCTTCTTTGAAGGTCTGATAGAATTCTGTGCTAAACCCTTCTGGTCCTGGGCTTTTTTTGGTTGGGAGACTTTTAATGACTGCTTCTATTTCTTTAGTGGTTATGGGACTGTTTAGATAGTTTATGCAATCCTGATTTAATTTTGCTATTTGTTATCTGTCTAGAAAATTGTCCATTTCATCCAGATTTTCCAATTTTGTTGAGGATAGGCTTTTGTAGTAGAATCTGATGATTTTTTTAATTTCCTCAGATTCTTTTGTTATATCTCCCTTTTCTTTTTTGATTTTGTTAATTTGGATACTGTCTCTGTTCTTTCTGGTTAGTCTGGCTAAGGGTTTATCTATCCTGTTGATTTTTTCAAAGAATCATCTCCTGGTTTTGTTGATTCTTTGTATACTTCTTTTAGTTTCCACTTTGCTGATTTCAGCCTTTAATTTGATTATTTTCTGCCTTCTACTCCTCTTGGGTGTGTTTGCTTCTTTTTGTTCTAGAGCTATCATGTGTGCTGTTAAGCTGCTAGTGTATGCTCTCTCCAGTTTCATTTTGGAGCCACGCAGAGCTATGAGTTTTCCTCTTAACATGCTTTCATTGTGTCCCATAAATTTGGGCATCTTGTACTTTCATTTTCATTAAATTCTGGAAGTCTTTAATCTCTTACTTTATTTCTTCTTTGACCAAGTTATCACTGAGTAGATCGTTGTTCAGCTTCCATGTGTATATGGGGTTTTTGTTGTTTTTATTGCTATTGAAGACCAGCCTTAATCTGTAGTGATCTGATAGGAGGCATGGGATTATTTCAATCTTGTTATATCTGTTAAGGTTTGTTTTGTGACCGATTATGTGGTCAATTTTGATGAAGGTACCATGAGGTGCTAAGAAGAAGTTATATTCTTTTTATTTAGGATAAAATGTTCTATAGATATCTGTTAAATTCATTTTGTCCATAACATATGTTAGTTTCACTGTGTTTCTGCTTAGTTTGTGTTTCTAAGATCTGTCCTTTGATGACAGTGGGGTGCTGAAGTCTCCCACTATGATTTTGTGAGGAGTAATGTGTGCTTTGAGCTTTAGTAAAGTTTCTTTTATGAATGTGGGTGCCCTTTAATTTTGAGCATAGTTATTCAGAATTGAGTGTTCTTATTGGTATATTTTCCATTTGATGATTTTGTCTTAGCTGCAGATGGTGTGCTGTATAAATTATTGTTATTCCTTGCAATTTTTGAGAGTATTTTTGTCTTACCTTAGGAAAACTCAAAACATTTTTCTAGATATGCTTACAAGTCAGTCTGCTTCTCAAACTTTTGTTTCTGTCATTTTAATAGCTGCCTTCCCAAAACGACCACTGTGTGCTTTTTTTGCAATGAAAGGGAACATCACGGTAGTTTACTTACATAAATATTTTGTATGTTTTTGGAGCTATTACAGATATAGTTGATAAATTAGGTATTTGAATGTCCTATTTAAATTCTTGTATTTTATGATTTCCTGTGTCTATATTGGATAGTAAATCCAGGTACAAAATGCCTATATATGTGTGTGTTGGTGGGGAAGGAGCTCTTCCTTTCTATCTCTACTAAGTAGGCTTCAAATGTAATCACTTTGTGAAAACCTTTCCTGGTCACATCTCAATTGGTCTTGTGAGTAAAAAAAGTAATAATGATAATTTCTGCTTTTTACTGAAAAGCCATAAAATCCAGCACAAAATTACAGTGGCCTTTTAATTCTAATCCCTTTTGGAAGAAAATATATTTGTATTTCAGCTTGTTATTTTCTGTAGCATAATCCATCATTATATTTATATTTAATTGAGGGGATGCAGCTCTCAAAATTTTGTCTGATGCCAAAGTATCACTTCTCTATTTCTGTAATAATTAGGTTGTGAATAACTTATGTCTTGAGACTTCAACATAACTAAATCATTGTTAAAGCAAATATGATGGTGGTCTGAGTGAACTCATTAAAGCCAAGCTATGACATTAATCAAGAAAAACTTTTACTGTCATAGCCTCCTATGCTTTAAATTCCTCATTGCCTATATTGGCGACTGTTCAGATAGAAAACATTCAATTGCAGAGACTTTTTAAAAAGTCAAAGGGCTATATTATACATAAACTTTACAAAAATGAGAAATTCCAAATTTGTGTTTCTTATTCTTAATTGCACCATTGAAGTTGGTTACTAGTATGTAATAATTTATTTATAAAATCATTCCATAGAACTTTGTAGCAAAATTTGAATACATTATGTTTTGTAACTGAACAAATACCCATTTGATAAGAACCAAGCTCTTCACATAATCTCGCATAATGAAATAGCATGCACAGCAAGCAGTATTGAGGAAACATTACAGCTTGCATATGTACAAGGAAGATCAGAGTGTCTCTAAATTGTGTCCACATATCTGGGTGTCTTTCCATATAATCAAAAATATATCAGAGACTTATATAATACTTTGCTGGGGGTGTAGACATGACTCAGTAATTAAGACCACTTACTGTTCTTATAGAAGACCTGGTTTAGGTTCTACATGGCAGCTCCCAAGCATTTGTAACTCCATGGGTACCAAACATGCATATCATGTACATACATACATGCAGGTAAAACACCCATATACATAAAACAAAATAAATCTAAACAGTAAATAAATAACAAAGACTCCTTTTTGGCATTGATGAACTGATGAAATGCTTTGCTGATTGAAGCATTAATGTTTCCTCTATTTGTGAGAATTTTGCTCATGTATACAATAAAATGTGGCTGTCACTCATTCTGTTCTATAACTGTACCCATATCTCCCCAACAGGACTGCCATCCCAATTTCATGACAGTTTTTCAGGGGAAATAACCTACTAAATCCAGTTGGTTTTTGCAAACTGCATGTATATGAAGCCATCCACTAGAGTTTCGGAAACATAACAGTTGCCAGATCTTATAAAACCAAACATTCTCCCTCCGTGAGCAACTATATACTGCCAATGAATTTCACACACTGTGTTCCATTTTTTTATCACCAAACTTTACCTTTATAAGACTTAAGTTTATATTAGCCACTCATTCAATTTTTTTTTATTAAGCAACAGATTTCTTTCATATAAAGGTCAGTGAATAAATATTGAAATCTTCAATCTATGACATTGAATTTTCAAAGAAGCAATTATATATTTTATTATACACATGTGCTTGGACACAGACATGGACGGGGGAGAGAGAGAGAGAGAGAGAGAGAGATGAGTGATTCTCCTTTTAAGCGTATAATTAGAGATAATGACCTCTATCTGAGACCGATAGAATTGGTTAATTTTACTCTTTAGTCTCACTTCTCTCAGCCCACCATAAACTATAATGTGCCTTTTTATTCCACTGAAACAACTGGAAGAGATAAGGCAAGAAAAGCTCCATCTCACATTTCACGTTTTGTCAGGTCCATTGTAATGTCCTATTCGACTTGAAAGCAATTAATATAATTTACCTTTTATTCCTCCTGTTATAGTTTCTGAACAAATATTTTCCTATTGTTGTATCATACCTCATTAATAGCCGATTGTTCTCCTATGCTGATAACACCTTTTCCCCAAACCTTCAGATACAAAGGGATTGCCATATTCTCCTTAGAACCGTGGTTCCCTATACCTCAATAATATAAAGGCCTGCATGATTAACTCACACTTGAATACTGAATATTTATATACTTTTCATCAGTACTTGGAATCAAGTGTTTCTACTTATTGACTCCTCTTTCTACTTCTAATTTTTTTTTCCATGAACACATTCTAAGCATGCCTTTTTATCCAAAACATATTTCTGTATTCTACTGAACAGTGCCTGTCAAGGTCAAACATGACTTCTTAGTTGTTAAATATAACAAATAATGCCTTTTGTTCTTCTTACCTGACTTGCATACAGCATTTTGAAACACTTATCTCTTCTTTGTAATATGCTGATTTGATTGAATTTCAAACACCTGTGTTCCTTGTTTCTTCCCTCACCTTTCTGTCCTTTTGCTCTGCTTTGGATTTGCTATTCACTAAAAAATTATACATTGAAGTGTTGATAGCAAGGCACTCTCTTGGAGGGGATGAAGACAAACAATGCTTTCCTCTTTCTTTCTTTGTTTCTAGGGTACCACAAGGAAAGACACTTTTATCTGCCACAGACTAGCAACCACAGTATCTTGCCCTAAAAGGTCATCAAAATAACAAAGTCAAGGGATAATGGAATGAAATTTCCATTAGCAAATATGAATTTTTTCCTGGAAATTGCTTGTCTTACTTTTTAAAACTCTTTTTTCTCCCACAGTATTAGAACGGTGTCTAGTGTTCAACTCTTTGTTTCTTTTTTTTGTGCTCTACCCACTCTTCTGACCACATATAGTTCTTGGATCTATTTTCTCCTCCCTTTACATGTATTTCTTTGGTGATGCTTATCAGAAGCATGGCTATAATATCATCTATATGTTGATGCCATCTCTTGTCTAAGTTCTCTACTGAACTACAGATTTATGTATCTACTAGCACTTTATATTCAATAAGTGTTATTGCCAAGTAAGCCTGAAACATGACCCCTTACAGTCTTGTTCATCTCAGTTAATGGCAGTTTTTACAGTGAATTAGAATCAACCTTATTTCTGTTTTCATCCCGTAACACACAGCAATATCTACATTACCCCCTACCAGTTTTATCTGAATAAACAAACATAAAAATCAAATCAAAACTATCATGGAACAAGGCAATAACCTATCTATTCTCCACTGCTTCTATCTTGATGCAAGTTATTAAATAAATAAACAGATAAATAAAAACAAGAAATACTTTTTAAACTTATTGCTCAGATGGCTTCCAGAGTCTTGGAACCAACTTTCTGTTGCTTCTTCCTTTGCTTCTCTATAAACTCATCTGGGTACAGCTGAGTGAACCTGTGAAAACACGACTTAGTTACTGTTACTTCTCAGATCCAAACTAGCCAATGGATTCCATTTCATTATACCTAAAGAGAAAAGTCAAAAACACAGTTTCTGTTTTCGTTAATTAATTTATTTATTTATTCATTTTACATCTCACTTGCAGTCCTCCCTTAGCTCCTCCCATTTGCACCCTCAAAAAATCCTTCCCCCATTACCTCCTCCCCTTCTTAGAGAAGAGAAAGCTCCACTTTGGGTACCACCCCACTTTGGAATGTCCAGTCACAGCAGGACTAGGCACATCCTCTCCCCCTGTGGCCCAACTAGGCATTCCAGTTAAGGGAAGAGGTTCCAATGGCAAACAACAGTGAGGAAAAACTGCCATTACAATTGTTGGGAGACTCACTTGAAAACCAGGCTACACATCTGCTACAAATGTGTAGGGGGCCTAGGGCCAGCCCCTGAACACTCTTTGGTTGGTGGTTCAGTCTCTGTGAGCACCTATGGACCCAGGTAATGTTAACTTGTGGTGATCTTGACCCTTCTGGCTTGCTCAATAATATCTCCCACTCTTCAGCATGACTCCCAAGCACCAACTTATATTTGGCTGTGGGTCTCTGTATCAATCAGCTGTTGGATGAAGACTCTCAGGAAAGTTATTCTAGGCTCTTATGCTGTATAAGCACAGTAGAGTATCATTAATAGTGTCAAGGATTGGCTCTTTTTCCTAGTATGGATCTCAACTTGGGCCAGTCATTGGATGGCCGTTCCATCAATCCCTGTTCTATCTTTATCCCTATATATTTTGTAGGCAGAACAATTTCTAGGTCAAACATTTTGAGGATGGGTTGATGTCCTCCTCCCACCACTGAAATCTTGCCTTACTATAGCAGGTGGCTACTCAGTCTCCATATCCCCCACTGGTAGAAATCACAGCAAGGATCACCTTTCGTAGACCACTGGGAGCCACACCACCCATCTCAGGTCTCCAGTTAGTAACAGGGACATCCACCATCACTTTCTATTCCCTCAGCTCTCTCTAGCCCTCTTCTCTCCATACCTGATCTCCATCTTCTCTTCCCACACCTGATCCACCTCCTCTCTCCCCTCTTTACCCCTTCTTACACCCAGCTCCCTCCCTTCATCCACCTCCCATGACTATTATATTTCCCCTTCTGAATGAGATTCATGCTTCCTCCCATGGTCTCTTATTAGTACTTAGTTTCTTTGGGTCTGTGTATTGATTGCAGCAAGGTTATCCTGTCCTTATGGCTAATGTCCACTTGTGAGTACATACCATGCATATCTTTCTGCATCTGAGTTACCTCACTCAGGGTGATATTCTCTAGTTGTATTCATTTGTCTGCAAATTTCATGATGCCCTTGTTTTTAATAGCTAAGTAGATATCTAACAGAGAACTGATATCTAAGGTATATAAAGAACTAAAAAAAAAAAAAATGAGACACCAACAAACCAAATAACCCAATTCAAAATTGGGGTACAGAGCTAAATAGGGAATTCTCAACAGAGGATTCTCTAACAGAGGAAGCAGTTAAACAGAGTCCTTAGTCATAAAGGAAACATAAATCAAAACGACTCTGAGATTCCACCTTACAAAGCATCACATCTTCCTAGCAAAGAAGTGTAGCAAGGGGAACACTCTTCCATTGCTGGTAGAAGTGTAAACTTGTCTAAACTACTTTGGAAATCAATATGGCAGTTTCTCAGAAAACTGGAAATAGTTTTTTTTACCCTGAGACCCAGTTATGCCACTTCTGGGCATAAATCCAAAACATACCACAGTATACAACAGGTACACTTGCTAAACTATGTTCATAGCAGCTTTATTTTTAATAACCAGAAACTTGAAACAACCTAGATGTCCCTCAACTAAAGAATGGTTAAAGAAAATGTGGTGTTGGACTCGAAAGTCCAGATGTCTGGGCGCCCACCCCACAAAGACACAAAGACTGAGAAAGATGCAAAAAGCAAGAGGTCTATTGAATCCAATGCACTGGGGCCACCCAACCAACAGGGCAATGGCAAGCCCAGGTTAGTAAGGTATACACTTTTTATATACTTTTCTGGGGCAGAGTTTGGCAACAGCATGAAAGGGTAGGCCTGCATCTGGTGGTAAATTTTGACATTTTACATGATTGGAGGCCTGAGGTGGTAATGTCAGCCTGTTACCACCCACCTGTAGCTTCAGCCTGTCCTTGACAACAGAGAATTCTGTCCATTGTGTGGGGCCTGAGGCATATCTGTTCCTGGCCCTGCTTTTTCATTTTATAACGGTTATCTTTGACCCTTTTGACTGTCTGGAATGTTCCCCATCTGCCGCCTTTTGTCTCTCAAAGCCTCAAAGTGGTAAATCTACACTGAGATGATTAAAAGTACAGCATAACTCACTCCATCTTGATTTTCAGATTCCATTTTGTGCCTGACCTACTCTGAGGGCCTGGAAACCTAAATTCCTTGGCTGAAGGTGCAGACTGTTCTAGGAACTAACCACATCCTTGACCAGCCTTGTATAACATCATTGTCACACCATGCCTTGATGGATTGCAAGCTTTGATGAAGTTTCCAAGCCCCAGTTCCCAAGCCCCCACCTGCTTGTGAGGTTTGCCCTTAAATATTCAATTGTTTCTGCCCTCAGGATCACCATTTCATGGTGGTCCAGCTGCAGCTGTCTAATTAAAAGTCCTTTTTTGCTAATTACATCTGTGTCATGTCCTGTTGGTCTCACGGGGGTCTCAAGTTGATGGTTCTACATTTTGGAGGTTCCACCAAGATCCCCCAGACTCCCAGGACCCCGACCTGTGAAGGATAAAATCCTGCCTGTAAGATTAGTTTTATGTCTGTCATTTTGTGTCTGTCTCCTGTCTGACCCTGTTCTCGGTTTTGGTGCATGCTTCTGACAGAACCAAAAGGGACTCAAGGCAGATATGCCAGGGAGTCCAGGTCTTGGGAGACATCTGGGGTCTTGGCGGGGATGGCCTAATCATCCATCTGTAGGACATTGCGGACTGCAGGTCTGAGTCCATTCTGTTGACAAAGTCACATCAGTTTGTTTTCAGTTCACTCAGATCTCGGTCGACTTTTTGGATTCTGTTTCTGCTTTCACCTCTCTGTCTACTTCCCCTTTTTCTTGTTGGAACCTGTGTCTTCTGTGTGTCAGTCCTAGTCCACAGAATGGGACAAACACTGTCCTCCCCCTTGGACTTGATGATGTCCAATTGGAATGATGTTTCTGGACAGGCAAATAAATTGTCAGTTGATATTAAGAAAGCGAAACTAATCACTTTTTGCAGCTCTGAATGGCCTTCCTTTGGGATCAGATGGCCCCAGGAGGGCTCCCTCCACCTGGGGCCTCATCATTTTTAGTCAACCTGGACATCATGATCAAGTTCCTTACTTCTTGACCTGGTGGAATCTAGTCGCTGATCCCCCACCTTGGTTAAGGTCTTTTCTTCTTCCTCCTTCAAAACAGTCAAAAGTTTCCTAAACCTTCATTCCTCCTCTGAATGCACAGGTGACAGATGTTTTCATTTGCCAGGGTCAATCCAGCCCAAAGCCGGGGCGGGAATCCATCAAACCACCTGTCTTACAGGATTCCTCCCCCGAGGAAGTCCAGTTTCCTCCTCCCTACCACACTCCCCCACCACAACCAAACCCGCTACCTCAACCCCAACCTCAATCAATGTCATCCTCCCTGTATCCTCCCCTTCCTTCTTCCCCACTGGGACTGGCAGGAGGAACTCGGAGCTGGAGGGTTCCAGGGGAGGAAGGTCCTGCTGACTCCACAATGACCCTTCCTCTTAGGGCCGTGGGGCCTCCAGATCCACAAAGTAATCAGATTTTGTATTACTGGCCCTTTGCTACAGCAGACCTTTATAATTGGAAAAGCTAGAATGTACCCTTTTCAGAGGATCCTAAACAACTTATTGGTCTTCTAGATTCTGTTATTTTTACTCATCAGCCCACTTGGGATGATTGCCAGCAGCTGTTACAGATTCTCTTCACGACTGAGGAATGGGAGAGAATTATAATTGAGGACCGAAAAAATGTTCCTTGCGCCAATGGGACCCCAACCCAAAACCCACTTGACATTGAGGAGGGGTTCCCTTTAAGGAGACCAAACTGGGATTTCAACACAGCAGAAGGTGGGGAGTGTCTTTGGATCTACTGCCAGGCTCTAATGGCAGGTCTCAAGGCAGCAGTTTGATAGCCCATCAATTTGGCTAAGGTATATGATATCAGGCAGGGAGAAACCGAAAGTCCAGCTGCCTTCCTTGAATGGATCATGGAAGCCTTCTGCTGGTACATTCATATTGACCCTGAGGAGCCTAACAATTTGAACACAGTGGCAATGGCTTTCATCTCTCAGGCGGCACCAGATATTAGAAAGAAATTACAGAAGTTAGAGAGGCTAGGAGAGAGATTGCTACATGAATTAGTAGAGACAGCAGAGAAAGTGTGTAATAGTAGAGAGACAGAAGAAGAGAAAATAATTAGGATTGAAAACATGTTAAATAGAGATAAGGCCAAGGTCAAAGTCATGATGATGCAGACTAAAGGGAAAGAATCCACCAGAAGGTTCCCTCAGAAAAGGGAGCCCCTAAACAAGGACCAATGTGCCTACTGCAAGGAAAAAGGACATTGGGCAAGAGATTGTCCCAAGAAAATAGGCAGGAGCACCCCAAAAGATTTTAGCCTTGGGAACAGAAGATTTAGACTGAGGGGGACAGGGTTCAGAGCCCCTCCCCAAATCTAGGGTAACATTGATAGTGGAGGGGAACCCTATTGATGTTTTGGTGGACACTGGAGTTCAAACTTCAGTCCTGATTAAAGATGAAGGCCCAGTCTCTAATTCAAAAACCTGGGTCCAGGGAGCTACAGGAACTAAGCAATATCCATGGACCACTCAGAGAACTGTGGACTTGGGAAAAGGGCAAATATCCCACTCTTTCATGATAATACCTGACTGCCCTTACCCACTTCTGGGGCGAGATTTATTATTAAAGATACAAGCCCAAATATGGTTTACAGAATCTGGTATTCATATTTCTGACTCCAGAGGGATGCCAATCCAAGTCTTGAGTCTTGATATTCCAGCTGAGGCAGAGTACAGGCTTTCTGAGGAGCCTGTATCTAAAGCAGCCACAGAGATGGACTCCTGGTTGAAAGAGTTTCCCCAGACATGGGCAGAGACAGGAGGCATGGGACTAGCCCAAACATAGAGTCCCGATACTGGTTGAATTGAAACCAGGGACAGAACCCATCAGGGTTAAACGATACCCAATGTCATTTGAGGCACACAGGGGCATTACCCCTCACACCCAAGATTTTTGACTGAGGGGATTCTGAAACCCTGCCACTCTGCCTGGAACACACCACTCTTGCTTGTAAAAAAGCCATGTACTGGGGATTACAGGCCAGTCCAAGACCTCAGAGAAGTTAACAAGCGTGTCATGGACATTCACCCAGCAGTTCCCAACCCATATAGTCTTCTGAGTGCTTTGTGCCCTGACCACTTATGGTACACTGTATTGGATCTCAAGGATGCCTTCTTTAGCCTCCCCCTAGCACCTAAAAGCCAGGAAATTTTTGTCTTCGAATAGATGGATCCAGTAAAGGGGACTAATGGCCCACTCACATGGACGAGGCTTCCACAGGGGTTCAAAAACTCTCCTACTATTTTTTATTTGACTTATAAACATTGTCTTTTATTTAAAATATGAATAGTGATTAATAGAACTTGGAAGCATCCATTTAGTTTCTGCAGATCTTTTTTGTTTTTCTGTCTCACGTCCCTTATCTGTATTTGCCATCTTGCTCAAAGTGGATGAATTACTCATATTTGGTAAATTGTTTTGCACCAAAGTGATTATTCATTGAAAATGTTACATTATGCTCACTGATAAAGATGTTAGATTAATGGAAATAAATTAATTTCTTGACCTATATTTTTCCCCTACTTTATTTACATTTCAAATGTTTCCCTGTTTCCAGTTTTCCCCTTTAATACCTCCCCATTTCCTACCCCCTCCCCCTACCACTATGGGGTATTCTCCCACCCACACCCACACCCACCCACCCACTCTCCTCTTCCCTCCTTGGCATTCTCCTATACTGGGGGAATCTAACAATCTCAGGTGCAAGGGCTTTTCCTGCCCTTCATAGCTAACAAGACCCTCCTCTGCCACATATGTGGCCAGCACCATGGGCCCTCCATGTGTATTCTTTGATTAGTGGATCAGTCTCCAGGAGAATTGGGGGGTCAGGCCAGTTGCCACTGTTGCTGCCTCCCTGGGGATGCAAACTCCCTCAGCTCCTTCAGTCCCTTCTCCAAGTCCTCCATCTGGGACCTCACACTCAGCCCTACAGTTGCTGTGAAGTGACTCTTGGGTATTTCGAACTTTTGGGCTAATAACCACTTAACAGTGAGTACACACCATGTTCATTCTTTGTGACTGTGTTTCCTCTCTCAGGATGATATTTTCAAGTTCCATACATTTGTCTGCGAATTTCATGAAGTCATTGTTTTTAATACCTGAGTAGTATTCCATTGTGTAAATGTACCACATTTTCTGTATCCATTCCTCTGTTGAGGGACATCTGGGTTGTTTCCAGTTTCTGGCTATTATAAATATGGCTGCTATGAACATAGTGGAACATGTGTCCTTATTACATGTTGGGGCATCTTTTTGGTATATGCCCAGGAGTGGAATAGCTGGGTCCTCAGGTAGTATTATGTTCAGGTTTCTGAGGGTCCACCAAACTGATTTCCAGAGAGGTTGTATCAGTTTGCATTCCCACCAGCAATGGAGGAGTGTTCCTCTTTCTCCACTTCCTCATAAACATGTGCTGTCACCTGATTTTTGATCTTAGACATTCTGACTGGTGTGAGGTGGAATCTCAGGGTTGTTTTGATTTGCATTTCCCTGATGACTAAGGATGTTCAACATTTCTTTAGGTGCTTCTCGCCATTCGAGTTTCCTTAGTTGAGAATTCTCTGTTTAGCTCTGTTCCCCATTTTTTGATAGGGTTATTTGGCTCTCTGGAGTCTAGCTTCTTGAGTTCTTTGTATACATTGGATATTAGCCCTCTATCAGATGTAGGATTGGTAAAGATCTTTTCCCAATCTGTAGGTTGCCATTGGTGTTCTGTTCAGGAACTTTTGCCCTGTGCCCATGTGTTCGAGACTTTTCCCCACTTTCTCTTCTATTTGATTCAGTGTATCTGGTGAATTGTGGATGTCCTTGATCCACTTGGACTTGAGCTTCATACAGGGAGAAAGGAAAGAATCAATTCGAAATCTTCTACATGTAGACCACCAATTGAAACAGCCCCATTTGTTGAAGATGCTGTATTTTTTCCACTGGATGGTTTTAGCTCCTTTGTCAAAGATCAAGTGACAATAAGTGTGTGTGTTCATTTTGGGGTCTTCAATTCTATTCCATTGTCACTGTACCAATACTATGCAGTTTTTATCACTACTGCTCTGTTGTATAGCTTCAAGTCAGGGAGGCTGATTGCTCCAGAAGTCCTTTTATTGTTGAGAATAGTTTTTGCTATCCTGGGTTTTTTGTTATTCCATATGAATTTGAAAATTGCTCTTTCTAAGTCTATGAAGAATTGAGTT
>JADRCH010007488.1:2507969-2538698 GCA_019843965.1 Rhynchomys soricoides | reverse complement strand
CGTTGAGAATAGTTTTTGCTATCCTGGGTTTTTTGTTATTCCATATGAATTTGAAAATTGCTCTTTCTAAGTCTATGAAGAATTGAGTTAGGATTTTAATGATGATTGCATTGAATCTGTAGATTGCTTTCAGTAGGATGGCCATTTTGACTATATTAATCATGCCAATCCATGAACATAGGAGATCTTTCAATCTTCTGAGGTCTTCTTGGATTTCTTTCTTTAGAGACTTGATGTTCTTGTCATACAGGTCTTTCACTTGTTTGGTTAGAGTCAAACCGAGATATTTTATATTGTTTCTGACAATTGTGAAGGATGTCATTTCCCAAATTCTTTCTCAACCTGCTTATCTTTCTAGTATAGGAAGGCTACTGATTTGCTTGAGTTAATTTTGTATCCGGCCACTTTGCTGAAAGGGTTTATCAGGTGTAGCAGATCTCTGGTGGAGTTTTTCGGGTCCCTTAAGTATACCATCATATCATCTGCAAATAGTGCTATTTTGATTTCCTCCTTTCCAATTTGTATCCCTTTGACCTCCTTTTGTTGTCTGATTGCTTTAGCTAGAACTTCAAGTACTATATTGAATAGATAGGGAGAGAGAGAGCCTTGCCTAGTCCCTGATTTTAGTGGGATTGCTTAGAGTTTCTCTCCATTTAGTTTGATGTTGGCCACTGGTTTACTGCATATTGCTTTTACTATGTTTAGGTATGCTTCTTGACTTCCTGATTTTTCCAAGACTTTTATCATGAAGGGATGTTGAACTTTGTCAAACACTTTTTCAGCATCTAAGGAAATGACCATGTGGTTTTTTTCTTTGAGTTTGTTTATGTAGTGGATTACATTGATGAATTTCTGGGTATTGAACCATTCCTGCATCCCTGGGATGAAGCCAACTTGGTCATGGAGAATAATCGTTTTGATGTGTTCGTGGATTCACTTTGTAAGAATTTTATTGAGTATTTTTGCATCAAAATTCATAAGGAAAATTGTTCTGAAGTTTTTTTTTTTAATGTTGGGTCTTTGTGGTGTTTTGGTATCAGTGTAACTGTGGCCTCATAGAATGAATTGGGTAGTGTTCCTTCAATTTATATTTTGTGCAATAGATTGAAGAATATTGGTATTAGGTCTTCTTTGAAGGTCTGATAGAATTCTGCACTGAACCCATCTGGTCCTGCGATTTTTTGGTTAGAAGACTTTTAATGTCTGCTTCTATTTCTTTAGGTGTTATGAGACTGTTTAGATGGCTTATCTGATCCTGATTTAAATTTGGTAATCGGTATCTGTCTTTAAATTTGTCCATTTCCTCCAGATTTTCCAATTTTGTTGCATATAGGCTTTTGTGGTAGGATCTGATGATTTTTTTAATTTCCTCAGAATCTGTTGTTATATCTCCCTTTTCATTTCTAATTTTGTTAATTTGGATACTGGCTCTGTGCCCTCTGATTATTCTGGCTAAGGGATTATCTATCTTGTTGATTTTTTTCAAAGAATCAGCTCCTGGTTTTGTTGATTCTTTGTATAGTTTTTTTAGTTTCCACTTTGCTGATTTCAGCCCTTAATTTGATTATTTCCTGCCTTCTACTCCTCTTGGGTGTATTAGCTTCTTTTTGTTCTAGATCTTTCAGGTGTGCTGTTAAGCTGCTTGTATATGCTCTCTCCAGTTTCTTTTTGGAGGCATTCAGAGGTATGAGTTTTCCCCTTAACACTGCTTTCATTGTGTCCCATAGGTTTGGGTATATTGTACTTTCATTTTCATTAAATTCTAAGAAGTCTTTAATTTCTTTCTTTACTTCTTCCTTGACCAAGTTATCATTGAGTAGAGCGTTGTTCAGCTTCCATGTGTATGTGGGCTTTCTGTTGTTGTTGTTGTTGTTGCCATTGAAGACCAGCCTTAATCCGTAGTGATCCGATAGGAGGAATGGGATTATTTCAATCTTCTTATATCTGTTGAGGTTTGTTTTGTTACAAATTATATGATCAATTTTGGAGAAGGTACCATGAGTTGCTGAGAAGAAGGTATATTCTTTTGATGTAGGATGAAATGTTCTATTGATATCTGTTAAACCCATTTGGTTCATAGCATCTGTTAGTTTCACTGTATCTCTGTTTAGTTTATATTTCCAAGATCTGGCCATTGTTGATAGTGGGGTGTTGAAGTCTCCCACTATTATCATGTGAGGTGCAATGAGTGCTTTGTGCTTTAGTAATGTTTCTTTTATGAATGTGGGAGTTCTTGTATTCAGGGCATACATGTACAGAATTGCGAATTCTTCTTGGTAGATTTTTCCTTTGATTAGTATGAAGTGTCCTTCCTTATCTTTTTTGATGACTTTTAATTGAAAGTGAATTTTATCTGATATTAGGATGGCTACTTCAACCTGGTTCTTGGGGCTATTTTCCTGGAAAATTGTTTTCCAGCCCTTTACTCTGAGCTAGTGTTTGTCTTTAACATGGAGGTGCGTTTCCTGGATGCAGCAAAATGCTGGGTCCTGTTTATGGATCCAGTCTGTCAGTCTATGTCTTTTTATTGAGGAATTGAGACCATTGATGTTAAGAGATATTGAAGAATAGTGATTGTTGTTTCCTGTTATTTTTGAGGTTGTTTTTATGTTTGTGTGGCTGTCTTCTTTTGAGTTTGTTGAAAGATTACTTCTTGCTTTTTCTTGTGTGTAGTTTCCTTCCTTGAGTTGGTATTTTCCGTGTATTATTCTTTGTAGGGCTGGGTTTGTTGAAACATACTGTGCAAATTTGGATTTGTCATAGAATATCTTGGTTTCACCATTTATGATTATTGAGAATTTTGATGGGTATAGCAGCCTGGGTTGCCATTTGTGTTCTCTTAGAGTCTGTATGAGCTCTGCCCAGGATCTTCTAGCTTTCATAGTCTCTGGTGAGAAGTCTGGTGTAATTCTGATAAGTCTGCCTTTATATGTTACTTGCCCCTTTTCCCTTACTGCTTTTAATGTTCTTTCCTTGTTTTGTGTATTTGGTGTTTTGACTATAATGTGATGGGAGAAATTTCTTTTCTGGTCCAGTCTATTTGGAGTTCTGTAGGCTTCTTGTCTATTTATGTTCATCTCTTTCTTTAGGTTAGGGAAGTTTTCTTGTACAATTTTGTTGAAGGTATTTACTGGTCCTTTAAGTTGGGAATCTTCACTCTCTTCTATACCTATTATCCTCAGGTTCTGTTTTCTCATTGTATCCTGGTTATCTTGGATCTTTTGGATTAGGAGCTTTTTGGATTTTATGTATTCTTTGACAATTGTGTCCATGTTTTCTATGGTAATATCTGCACCTGAGATTCTCTCTTCCATCTCTTGTATTCTGTTGGTGATGCTTGCATCTATGACTCCTGATTTTTTTCCTATGTTTTCTAACTCCAGGGTTGTCTCCCTTTGTGATATTTTTATTGTTTCTATTTCTGTTTTTCATTCCTAAATGTTTTTGTTCATTTGTTTGATTATGTTTTCCTGTATTTCTGCCCACTTGATTGTGTTTTCCTGTAATTCTTTAAGGAATTTTTGTGTGTCCTCTTTAAGGGTTTCCAGTTGTTTACCTGTGTTCTCTTGTATTTCTTTAAGGGACTTGCTTCTTTCCTTCTTAAAATCTTCTATCATTCTCTTGATATGTGATTTTAAGTCTGAGTCTTCCTTTTCTGGTGTGTTGGGGTATCCAGGGCTTGCTGTGTTGGGAGAGCTGGGTTCTGATGAGGCCGAGTAGTCTTAGTTTCTGTTTCTTGCGTTCTTGCCCTTGCCTTTTGCCTTCTGGTTACCTCTGCTGTTAGCTGGCTTTCTCTTTCTGACCGTGGCTTGTCTTTCCTGGAAGCCCAGGTGTCAATACTCCTTGGAGACCAGTTCTCTCTGAGAGTCATTTGGGTTTGGAGAGTTGTGGTGCAGGGTCAGCTCTGGGGTGCAGACAGAAACAGGAAGAATCTAATCCCCAGCTGACCCTTGTTTCCTGTGTCCTGATGGCTCTGCTAAGGTCAATTTTAGTCCAGTGAATTTGAAAAGAAGTGGTGGTCTTGCTTGTGCTTAAAGGTGTGTCGGCACTCCTGGTATACCATCTCTCTCCTGACACTATATGAGTATGGAGACCTGTGTCACAGGGTTTGCTCTCCAGCCACCGAAAGAAACCAGATCCCTGTTTCTCAGTCCCTATGACCTGGGAATTCCAGGTGGGACCCTCTGATCAGTCAGTCTTGTCCCCGCTCCTGGGAGGCAAGCTTTCTCCCAGAGCTATTTGGTTATGGAGCCCTGGTGGCCCAGGAAGAGGACTCCTGCCACAGATGGAAACCGGCAGGCTCTTACCTCTCAGCAGTTCCTCAGTCCCTGCCTCTCACCTACTATTTTTGATGAAGTCCTTCATGAAGATTTCACAAGTTACCGGTTAAGAAACATTCATCTGCCAGGCAGTGGTGGTGCATGCGTTTAATCCCAGCATTCAGGAGGCAGAGGCAAGTGGATTTCTGAGTTCGAGGTCAACCTGGTCTACAGAGTGAGTTCCAGGACAGCCAGGGCTACAGAAAATCCCTGTCTCAAAAAAAACCAAACAAACAAACAAACAAACAAAACAAAAAAAAGAAAAGAAAAAGAAACCCCCATCTGACTCCATTCCAATATGTAGATGATCTCTTGCTTGCAGCAGGGACAGAGGATGACCAGGGACCTCCTTAAAACCCTTGGAGATCTTGGGTACCGTGCCTCTGCAAAAAACACCCAAATATATCACATGGATGTAGCCTATTAGGGCTACATCATCAGAGATGGGCAACACTGGCTATCAAGGGCCAGGGGAAAAAAATGGTTTTAAGCATCCATTTCCCAAAGAACAGATGGCAGGTAAGGGAATTTTGGGGTGCACCAATTTCTGCCAACTGTGGATTCCCAAATTTGCTGAGATGACCAAGCCCCTCTATGAAACAACGAGAGGTAATGACAATCTCACCTTGAGGATGCTCAACAAACTGCTTTTGAAAGAAAGGAGGTAGCGAAGGGAGTTCTAACACAGACCCTGGGACCTTGGAAATGACCTGTGGCATATCTGTCAAAGAAACTAGATCCCATGGTTGCTGGATGGTCCCCATGTTTGCGGATTATAACAGCAACAGCACTCCTGGTAAAGGATGCTGATAAGTTGACTATGGGACAGGACTTGGCTGTCACTACTCCACATGCAGTAGAAGGGGTTCTCAAACAACCCTCCGACAGATGGCTAAGTAACGTCCACATGACTCACTACCAGATTTTACTTCTTAACTCAGGGAGGATTGTTTTTAAACCACCAACCTCCCTAAACCCAATTACTTTCTTGCCAGATTCAGCCCTCCTTAATGCTCCCCTTAATAACTGTGAGGAAATTTTGGCTGCCTTTCACAGCTACCGACCAGACTTGAAAGATACCCCTCTTCCTAAGGTGGATTACACCTGGTATACAGATGGCAGCAGTTTCATGAGAGATGGCCGTCAGAAAGCAGGAGTTGTGTGACCACAGAGACAGAGGTAATTTGGGCTGAACCCCTTGCACCAGAAACTTCTGCCCAGAAGGCTGAACTAATAGCATTGACTATTGCCATAAGGGGAAAAACCAGGCGATTAATATTTATACTGACAGCAGATATGCCTTTGCCACAGTACATATTCATGGGGCTATTTACCAAGAAAGAGAACTCTTAACAGCAGAAGGAAAAGCCATCAAAATCAAAGAAGAAATAATAAACCTTCTGAAAACCCTATGGCTTCCCAAGCAAGTGGCAATAATACATTGTAAAGGCAATCAGAAGGGACATTCTCCCATAGCGAGGGGAAACAATTTAGCTGACAAGACAGCAAAAGAGATGGCCTTAAAAGGAAACTACACCATGAATGAGAATGCCATAATGATAATAACTCTCCCAGAACCACCAAATCCTCACCTGCCCTCTGACCCACCTTATACAGAGCGAGAAATTATATGGGTTAAACAAAAAGAAGAATCCAGATTAGAGAATGGATGGTGGTATGATGGAGAAAATAAATTAGTCTCACCACAGTCTTTGGCTAGAACTATGCTTCAGAAACTACACAGGACCACCCATCTGGGAACAAAGAAAATGTCACAGCTGGCAGGGCAGTCTGATTTAACCACAAGAGGCCTCACTAAAATGATAAATGAAACAACCACCACTTGTAAGGCATGCCAGATGAAAAACATGAGTCATCATACTGCTGTACCAGGATAACACCAAAGAGGTAAGAAGCCAGGGGCCCACTGGGAAATAAACTTCACAGAAATCAAGCCAGGAATATTTGGATGCAAATACTTACTAGTGTTCGTGGACACCTTTTTGGGATGGACTGAAGCATTCCCAACCAAGACAGAAATGACAGCTATTGTTTCCAAAAAGCTTCTGGAAAAAATTCTCCCAAGGTATGGCTTTCCTCAGACTATAGGGTCAAATAATGGACCTGCTTTTGTGTCCAAGGTAAGTCAGGCAGTAGGCAAAGAAATTGGGGCAGATTGGAAATTGCATTGTGCTTATAGGCCCCAAAGTTCAGAACAGGTAGAAAGAATGAATAGAGCCCTAAAAGATACCTTAACTAAATTGACCATGGAGACTGGCGGGGACTGGGTGGCCCTCATTCCCTTTGCCCTATTTAGCGTTAAGAATTCTCCAAAGGATTGACACCCTTTGAGATTATATATGGGTATCCCCCACCCATAATAACTAGTTTGGCTATTGATGCCATTAGAGATCTAATGAAAAACTCTTACAGAAAATTAAGAGAATTGGATGGGCCCACGTGCAATTATGGCCTAAATTCAATGCTTTATATAACACTGGGTCTCCCCCACAGTCCCATCTTTTTCAGCCAGGTGACTGGGTATACATGAAAAGATAAGTTGATGGAATAACCACCTAGATACACCAGACTCACCTGAAGGCAGACCAACCAGATACATCAACATCATGGAAAGTTCAAAGAGAGGACAACCCTCTAAAGGTGAAGATTTCCTGCCTACAGGATGGGTGATATTTTTGCCTTTTCTCATCCTATGCCTCTGCTTGCCCTCCCTTTCTGCTAGCAATAAATCCCAACATCAGGCAGTGCAAGTTACATGGGAGCTTACTAATTTAGAGACCAGAGACTCATACACCTTAGCCACCAAGAGTGATTCATGGGGAGGAAAAGACAGATAGTTTTCAGACATGTCTTTTGACAAAATAGGGGATGGTTTCAGTCCTGGTTTAAAAGCTCTCCATGGCTTACAACCCTGATTTCCACACTTATAGGGCCACTAATGATTTTGCTTCTACTTTTTGCCTTTGGGCCATGCATTTTAAGCAAGTTAGTCCAATACATGAAAGATAGATTGTCTAGTATCCAACTGGTGGGGCTCAGACAGCATTATGCCCTTTCATAGAGCAATCAAGAATTTGAGGATGACCTATCCCTCTAGACCATCATCCCTGTTCAGCAGGAAGCAGGTACAGAAGAAGAGACCATTGGCCCTATTCCTAGTCATTCAAGAATGAACTCTAGAAAAAAAGAAAAGGGGGGAATGAGAGGCTTAAAAAGAGAGCATAACTCACTCCATCTTGATTTTCTGATTCCATTTTGTGCCTGATCTACTCTGAGGGCCTGGGAACCTAAACTCCTGGACTGAAGGTACAGACTGTTCCAGGAACTAACCACATTCTTGACCAGCCTTGTGTAATGTCATTGTCACACCATGCCTTGATGGATTGCAAGCCTTGACGAAGTTCCCAAGCCCCAGTTTCCAAGCCCACACCTGCTTGCGGTTTTTGCCCTTAAATATTCAATTATTTCTGCCCTCAGGATCACCATTTCATGATGGTCCAACTCGAGATCCTTCTTAAAATCCTTCTTAAGATCCTAATTAAAATCTTTCTTTGTTAATTACATTGGTGTCGTGTTCTGTTGGTCTCACGGAGGTACCGAGTTGATAGTTCTACAACACAAATCATAAGATGATTTTACAGATCTAAATAGTCTAGTTTTTTCTTCCTTTGACCTCATGAATTATGTCCCTTTCTCTTGTTCATTTCCCCAAGTTAAACTGACCTGCTTTTTATTCTTTGAACATAAAGGTGCTGATGTATCTCTGCCATTGGTCTTTTTTTCTGCCTAGTTTACTTATTATTTTTTCATAGTGATAGACCCATAACACGCTCCATTTCACTTGGGTCAGCATTCAATGACCTTTTCAGTAAAGCTATCTCTTTCAACTATATTTTATTTCTTTTTTCACTTGTTTTTCTTTCTTTCTGTATTTTTGCATGTTTATATATGCATAGGTATACATGTGTGAACATATGCATATATGTTTGTTAATGTGGAGGCCAGAAGCTGATGTCCTGTGTATACCCCAATGCATTCCACTTTATGTAGTGAGGCAAAATCTTTTGCTAAACTCAGACCTTACCAATTCAGTAGTCCTATTAGATGTCTTCCCTTGGGATTCCCCTTCTCTATATGTCCTGAGCTCACAGATGACAAATACGTTGCTATGCTTGTGTGGCTTTCATGTGGGTACAACTATTAGAAATCTGGTCTTCATCCTTGTGCAGAAGGTTCTCCTTCCCCAGTCCCTGACACATTCCGTTCGAATATATCCAGTCATTCTCTAGACCAATTTTGCTACTTTAATTTTCAAGTAAAATATCATGAGTGTCTAAAATTCTATCAGGCCTTTAGTATTTGTTTATTAACCTTAGATCAAATCAAAGACTGACATTTCTTTTCATTCCTCAGCAGAATCCTTATATTCAAATCATTTCAATGATACTTCAAAAATAAGAATGCAACTACTTTTATCATCTTAATATTTGTTGAGCCAGGCACTGGGAATGTAATGGTGAAAATAAGCATGTATTATATTCATGGACTTTTATAATTATCTTACTTTCTCCTTCTCCATTTCCCTACTACCCCATTATTCTCATAAGCATATGATCCCTTTGTTGTATAGACCTTAATATGATTTTAATACTTTCTTTCCCATTCACCCAGACCTAATTCTAAAGAATAATTTTGTATCCTCTTCTTTATATCTTCAAATCTAATAATGTACAATGCTCACTCTATTTTATCTAGTAGAATCTCTATGATTTATTTTTTGTATCACACTTCTACTGCCAAATAAATTATAGCTTCTCTGGCCTCACCATCACCGCATTATTAGAATACATTATCTTTCATATAAAATTAATTCAGTGGATCATCCTGCCATCTTTCCTATTTTCTATCCCCCTACTTCATTGTCTACACTGAAGTCAAAATGTTTTTTTTTTTCCTCAAATACAAGTATGACCAAATATCTCATCTGCTCAGAATGTTTTGGGTGGGTCTCCATTCCCCTGAGAAGAAAATTTACATATCTTTCTTCTGTACTTAAAACTATAAAGAATCAGTTCCCTACTTATCTCCTTGGTATTATATTCTGTAGTTTTTTAAGTGTAGTTCGCATATGTCTATTTTTGAGAATTCACTCAGATTTTATTATGCTCCTGTGAATGTATATTCCATTTAGACTAACTATCTACCTAGACTGCACTGTCTGACAGTGGTCATAATGTCCAGGAGGTTTGCTGACTTTCTCAAATACATGTCAGCTATCAGCATTGGATAGATTTCAGACATTACCATTGGATTTCAAACATTTCCCTTGCAGGAGTTAGTCTCATTATTCCCAAATTTACACTGTGTTTGATCTTTCCCTTTACTGAACTCTATGTATTACAATTTGTCCTGCATTCTTATCACCAGTAAAGGCTGGCAGAGCCTGGGAAGCATGCTTTTGTGTCTAGTACTATATTCAGCTATCTAATAGTGTGTGTGTGTGTGTGTGTGTGTGTGTGTGTGTGTTTGTCTGTTTCATTTTGAAGAATATCTGCTCATGTATTATTATTGTTATTATTATTATTATTATTGCTATTAAATTAATGAATGTCACTTATTGATATTTGTACTTATAATGAATTGCTATCATTTCTTTTTTCTTTTAATTACTGTTATAGAATGTAATTTTATTTTTCTGCTGTTGTTGATGTTTTTAAACAGTCATTTCTTACTTGCTAAGGTATATATATTTTTAATTTGGTAAGAAAGCCATTATAAACCAATTGTTAAATTTCTCATTGAAACTCAAGCACTTTTTTTGCTTAAGAATTTATTTTAATGGTAAACTAATTTTTATGATGATAAAACAATCTAACATGTAGTCTTCTATCCAACCACCTGTGAAATAGTAAGGTGCAATGTATATCCATTGATGCCATAGGAACACTACAAAAGCAAAAAACTACATCACTATTCTTGATTAGCATACTTGAGTGTTAAATGGTACTGTAGTATTTTTATGTTACAATAGATTAAATTTATTGTATTTAGATTAAGTCATTCCCAAAGTTTTCCTTTTATTTCTTTTGTTTTACCAAAATATTCATCTTTCTTTTGAGTGTATATGTTCTGATGTTTGTGGGTAATTGTGTTCAAGTACATATTCATGTGTTGTGAAGGCCAGGCAACAACCTCAAGTACTATTATTTGACATTGCCCATTTAATCTTAATTTTATTTTTTTCTTAATTTATGATCTTATTTTACATGTACTGGTACTTTGCTAGCATGCATGACTTTGTGCCAAATGCATACCTGGTACCTTGCAGAGGCCAGAAGAAGCAACTACGTCCTCTAGAACTAAAGTGACAGAAAGTTGAAAGTTTCCACATAGGTTCTGAGAATTAATTCTTGGTCTTCTGAAATATCACTCTTCACTCTTAAACACTGAGCCATCTTTCCAGCCAAATAATTCTCAATTCAAAATCAGTCATGAAGGTTTTATCATCAACAATAGCAAAAGATATTTCACCTTTTTCTTGAAATAGTCTTTTATTTTTAATTAATAACTATTGTGAAGTATATTACATTTCAGTTTTGACAGGATTACAACTCTATTGTTAACATATCCTTGATATCTTTTCTACTTGAGTATTCTACATATAAATACAATGCATTTTGATCAAATATGCCCCATTCTTCTCCTAGCTCATCCCAGGTTCAACCACAAATACAAAATTTGCTTTCTCAAATGTATGTGCTCTCCTTTTATTATATATAAGCAAATATAGAGTTATAAATAAACAATATGTAATTAAGAACATCCCTGAAACTGAATAGAGTCAGTAGACTACCCCCACTCTAGGCACATATAAACAGTATGGAGGCTTAAATGACACTCCCTGACCTGTCAAGCTGACTAGAATTCTCTCAGACCTGCTGAACTGCCTGAAAGATATGTTGACCAGATTAGCTATCTAGAAGTGGCAGAGACCAGAGGACCTGTAAGGGAAGGATGCTTTTCCAATCTCTTGAGCTGCTTTCAAGTGTGCAGTGAGCTTTTTTATTTGCAGCTATCCTGAACTGTCACCCATACTGAGTGTGAGTTTCTGGTGATGCAGCTGTAACTGAGTCATTCATGTTTGTGTAAATAACTCCAAATAAAAGCATTGGTTGAATTCTTACTTTGATATGTCATTGACTCCCTATCTGGGATGATTAGATGTCAATTTATGTCTTCCCAGAATGAATAGTAAAACACACACACACACACACACACACACACACACACACACATGTTCAGTTATATATATTAAATACCATATAGCATATAGTATATAGTATATGTATTACTGAATACAATTACAGTTTCCATATATGTGTGATATTAGGACCAACCAGTTGTGAATGGAAAACCTATCATGGGGTTTTTCTCTGAAGTAAACATTTCCCTTCCTCAGCACCAGTCTAGTGCCTATAGCTCCTCAGCTATGGTTGAGATTTTTGCCATGCCATATTATATCCATGCTGGGATATTCACTGCTCTGATCTTATGTTGTGAAGGGGACTTGCACTGTCCTAACATGAAATTCTAAGCACTTAGAGATAAAAGGAAATTTTCTTTAATTAGCTTACAGCTGCAGTCTCAAACTATTGCTTAAAGAGACCCAGGCCTAATAAAAAATATTCCATAGTACATATAAGACTAGATCCTGTCATCATCTTGTCTATATGACCATCCTAGGGTGATTTTTTTTTATCCCTGCCCTAAAGGATTTTTTTCCCCAAAGCTAAGCACATTTTCCAAAAGCTGAAATTTGCAGGTTTCTAGTTAAAAGAGCTTTATCCTACGCAAACAGATTTTGCTGCCTATGCTCTTTTCCAGGAACAGAGGAAGGGGTAAGCAGGTACACAGAAGCAAAAGACAGTAGTTCAGTTTTAACTCTATTTTCTCATAAAATAGTTTCTTATTCTGTTTACCTACATCACTTTATATTTTCTAAATAATCTTGTTAGTCCCATTTAATTAATGTTAGAGCATGTCATTTCCCCCTTTCTCCTTCAGTGCAGGCAACCATAGCTGTAATCATCCCTGTCTTTTTCAGAACATACAATTTAAGCAGTGGTCCTTCTCCTTGTTCTCTGCCTCTCACAGTCTTTCTGCCCCTTCTTCCATGATAATCCCTGAGTGCTAAATGTAAGCCTCATGTTACAGATGTCATATAAGGATGGTCTTTTTATGAGCTGTGGAGAAAAAAAATGATTGTGGCTGATTTACTAACCAAGAAAACCAAGGGGCACAGTTTCCACTTAGGCCTAAATATCACTTCCTTTTTTGTAGATATGGTTTCTCACTTGTTTGAGCTTGCAACATCCAGGGATCAAAATATATCTGCTTCCCAATTCTGGCACTATAAGTTATCATCACCAAGCTCACCATTATTTTTTACTGGGATACTGGAAATTGAATACAAGTTATTTGCATAAAAAAGACTTTACTACAAGGGCCATCTCCCCAGTTCACCAAAACTCATCATTGTTGGCTGATTTTTATTACTGGTCCAGGAGTTAACCAAAAAAAAAAAAAAAAAAAAAAAAAGGTAACATTTTCAAACTTTTAAATTAAACCAAGAAAAATGTTAAGTCATTAACTAAGCCAGTATTTTCAGTGGTCTAATGAATGACATAGATATTTAGGTGTTTTTTTTTTTTCATACTAATCACTTTATATTTTATCATCTTATTTACTACTTTAAAGAAAGTATTTATTTACTACATTAATATCAATTTTTTATCACTACTAAAGAAACAACTAATTTTATGTGTGTTGGAAGACAAGCAAATTCAGCTTATTCTATGTCACTCCCAGTTTCATGATAAGTATCAGTTCAGAAGGTTGTCCCAAATGTTAGAAACAAGAAGTTTTGATTCTCCTGTCTGTCTCTCTAACTCAGAAAACGCCTTGGGTAAGTACCACGAATTACAGAATCTTTGAATATCCTAAATTCCAAACATTATATAGGTGATCACAAGAAAATGGATATTTTGATCTCTTAACAGGGCTCCTTTAAGCACATTGAAATGATTTGCTTGCTTCAATATATAGTTTGTTAATGAAGAACTACAATGGCTTTGAATTGACTAGACCTTTATTACATGATCAAGTCTATTTTTTCATTTTATTTTTGAATTAAAATATAATTGTATTGTTTTCCACTAAACCTGTTTTTGCTTCAACCCAGGTGGTTTATTTTTTTCTACTTTCTTTTTTGAAGATATATAGCAGAAAAAAAGAAAAAACAGGATATCAGATGCATGAAAATACATTGTCTGATCAAGCACCACAAGCCTTATCAGAGGTCACAAGCTATCTTAGAATAGGTAAGTAGATACATTATTCTGCAAAATATACAATGTCCTTTAGGTCATTAACTGTAGCAGTTTATCCTTTGGTCTTACTCCAGTGCATTATGAACCATAAACAAATAGAGTAAGAACATGATGGAAAGAAATTTACTTATCGCAGAAATAGATCTCTTCTTGGCTAATTATTTTCTGTCCAATTTTGGTCAAGGCACATTTTATGAGAATTTTCCATAAATTCCATTTTATGAGAATTTTTATAGCTTAGAATGACCAAGCTATAAAATGAAATGATTGTATTAAGTCAGAAGTTTCTGATTGAACCCCAAACTTATTTTTCTCTATACGCTGTAGCTCAACTCAGAAAATTTAAGCGTCAGCTATGTCAGCATATTATATAATATTGGATAATAAATATAAATTAATACATACAATTTATAATGTGAACACAGCCAGCAGGGGGATACATTCATCAAAAGGCAAGTACTTAAATCTGGACTCATAACTCTAAATAGTTCTTCAAAATAAAAAAGAACAATCTTTTATTCTCCCCACCACTGCTCTGCCCACCTTCATCAGATCTGCAAATCCTGAACCATACTGGGTAGGTTTACTTTTATGATCCATCTTCCCTGCTATCTGAGTCCTCTGGGACACCCTAAGCTGACCTGAACTGTCTACTACCCTCAGTGGAGCTCCATTCTCCCACCACACCTCTTTTCCCACCTTCACTGAACTTGAATTTCCTGAATAATACAAACATGCAGATCCTGAATCATACAGACCTGCTGATCTGGAAATATACAGCCCATGGATATGGGCCTGGTACACAAGGACCATCAACATTAACCCTTCTCTGAATATCTACTACAGCAGAAACATCAAAAGACCAAAACCATCCTGATGGCTAAAGGCCCTCAAAAAAACACAACAAAATCCAGGGCAACATAAGAACTCCAAAGCATAGATACCTCCTAACAAAATAAACAACAAGAAAATGACCTTAAATCCAATCTTATAAAGATAGTAGAAGACTTTAAAGAGGAAAAGAATAAATTCTTTAAAGAAACAGGAAAATACAATCAAACAGAGAAGTTTTGAAAGAGGAAACAAATAAATCCCTTAAAGATATATAGGAAAATACAGTTAAACAGGTTAAGGAAATAAAACTGTGCAAGACCTGAGAGTGGAAATAGAAGCAATAAATAAAACACAAACTGAGGAAATCCTGGAGAGAGAAGACCTAGAGAAGAGAACAGGAACAACAGATACTAGGATCACCAACAGAATATAGGAAATTGAAGACAGAATCTCAGGTATAGAAGATAAAATGGAAGAGATTTATACATCCATCAAAGAGATCATTAAATCCAAAATTTTCCTAACACAAAACATACAAGAAATGTGGGAGACCATGAAAAGACCTAACCTTAGAGTAATAGGAATAGAAAAAGGTGAAGAGTTCCAGCTCCAAGACCAGAAAATATTTTCAACAAAATCATAGAAGAAAACTCTCCTAACCAAAATAATAAAAAATAAAAATAAATAAATAAATAAATAAATAAAAAAGCTTCTAAAACACAGATTAGACTGGACCAGAATAATAGTCAAAATACAAGTGGGAAAATGTCCATGTAACATACAAAGGCAGACCATTCATACTCCTTACTCCCAACAGAGATTCTAAAAGCTAGAAGGACTCAGACAGATATCAAACTCAAAAAAAAAAAAAAAAAAAAGAAAGAACAGAAAGAACAGAAATTATAGAAATTAACAATCACTGGTCATTAATCTCAATCTCTCAAAACCAATGTACTCATTTCCCCAATAAAAACTCACAGGCTAACAGAATGGATGTTAAAACAGGATCTATCACTCTGCTGAATACAAGAACACACCTCAGGAATAGAGAGATTACCTCAGAATAAAGGGCTGGAAAAATTTATTCCGAGCAAATGGACCCAGCTGTTGACTCAGACAGATGCAGACACTTACAGTCAAACAGTGGATGGAGCTTGGGGACTCAGGGAAGAACAGGAGGAAGGATTGCAGCCCTTAAGTAGATCGTAACTACATAGGAAGAGCAACAAAGAGTCAACTAACTTGGACCCTGGGGGTTCTCAGAGTCTGGGTCACCAACCACGGCTTGGACCTAGGCCTCCCCGTACATATCTAGCCCATGTATAGCTTGGTCTTCATGTGGATCCTGAACAATGGAAGCACGGACTGTCCCAAAAGCTGTTGCCTGTATGTGGGATATATTCTTCTACCTGGGCTGCCTTGTCTGGCCTCAGTGGGGAAGGATGTGCCTTGCCCTGCAGAGACTTGACGTTCCATGGTAGGGGGATGTCCAGGGATTTCCTTACTATCTCACATGAGAAGGGGAAGGGGTGATGTGGGGAAAGATTGTGGAAGGGGGTGACCAGTAGAAAAAGTTAAAAATAATATTTTAAGAAAGTAAAAGAAAAGAAAAATGATGCCAATTCTTTACTTATCTATATCTAAAGCAGTCATGATGATATTACAGTTGTATCATGGCTACTGTTGAAATTAAGTGAGTTGTACAAGATAGCACTGTGAGTAAAAGTGCCTAATGTATATCATGAAACCCTGAGATAATTCCATAGAACAAAGTGTTAAAGGGGAGAACCAATTACTGAAAAATGTTCTTTTGACTTCCACACATAAATGTGCTTAGTATGAGCAGTGTATACACACACACACACACACACACACACACACACACAAATACACACACACACACACACACACAAAGCCACACGGATATGCACACATATGGGCACATGCTACTATGATCATGGACATACACACTGATAAAATTTAAAATGAGCTAATAAATATCATGATTTTTGCCATTTGTTGTCTAAACTAGATTTAAGAACATAAGAATAGCATTAATAACCTGAGCAGATATCATACAAAAATGCCAGCCCAGGCTACTATACCCAGCAAAACTAGCAATTACTATTGATGGAGAAACCAATGTTTTCAAGACAAAACCAAATTTAAACAATATCTTTCTACTAACCCAGCCCTACAGAAGACAATATAAGGAAAACTATAACCCAAAGAGGGAAACTACACCCAAGGAAAAGCAAGAAATTAATCTTTTAACAGCAAACTCAAAAGAAGAGAAACACACAAATGTAATTCCAACTCTAACAACAAAAATAACAGGAAGCAATGATCATTGGTCCTTAATATCGCTCAACGTAAATGGATTCAACTCCCCAATAAGAAGGCATAGGCTAACAGACTGGATACATAAAGAGGATCCAGCATTTTGCTGCATACAGGAAACACACCTCAGAGTTAAAGACAGACATTGTCTCAAAGTAAAAGGATGGGAAAAAATTTCCAAGCAAATGATCCCAAAAGACAAGCTGGAGTAGCCATCCTAATATCTAACAAAATGGACTTTCAACCAAAAGATATCAAAAAGATATCAAAAAAAAAAAAAGAGGGGAAGGTCTCTACATAGTTATCAAAGGAAAAATCTACCAGGATAAACTTTCAATTCTGAATATCTATGACCCAAATACAATGGCACCCACATTTGTAAAAGAAATGCTACTAAAGCTCAAAACACATATTAAACCTCACACAATAACAGTAGGAGATTTCAACACCCAATTCTCACCAAAGGACAGATAATGGAAACAGAAATTAAACAGAGACAAACTGAAACTAAAATAAGTTATGAACCAAATGGATTTAACAGATATCCACAGAACATTTCACCCTAAAACAAAAAAATATGCTGTCTTCTCAGTACCTTGTGGTACCTTCTCAAAAATTGACCACATACTTTGACACAAAAAAAACCTCAACAGATATAATAACATTCAATTGTTCCCATGTATTCTGTTGGACCACCATGGACTATGGCTTGTCTTCAATAGCAACAAAAACAACAGAAAGTCCACATATATGTCAAAGCTGAACAACTATCTACTCAGTGATAACTTGGTTAGGGAAGAAAGAAAGAAAGAAAGAAAGAGAGAGAGAGAGAGAGAGAGAGAGAGAGAGAGAGAGAGAAGGAAGGAAGGAAGGAAGGAAGGAAGGAAGGAAGGAAGGGAGGGAGGGAGGGAGGGAGGAAAGAAAGGAAAGACTTTTAAGAATTCAGTGAAAATAAAGGCACAACATAACCAACCTTTGGGATACAATAAAAGCAGTGCTAAGAGGAAAACTCATAGCTCTGAGTGCCTCCAAAAAGAAACTGGAGAGAGCCTACATACACTAATAGCTTAACAGCTTATTTGAAAGCTCTAGAACAAAAAGAAGCAAATACAGCCAAAAAGAGTAGAACTCAGGGCTGAAAAAAAACAAGTAGAAACAAAAAAGAACTATACAAAGAATCAACAAAAACAGGAGCTAGATCTTTGAGAAAATTAACATGATAGATAAACCCTTAGCCAGACTAGCCAGAGGGCACAGAGACAGTATCCAAATGAATAAAACCAGGAATCAAAAGGGAGACAACAACAGAAACTGAGGAAATTCAGAAGATAATCAGATCCTACTAAAAAGTCTATACTCAAAAAAATTAGAAAACCTAGATGAAATGTATGATTTTCTAGACAGATGCCAAGTACTAAAGTTAAATCAGGATCAGATAAACAGCACCATAATCCCAAAGGAAATAGATGCCATCATTTAAAGTCTACCAATAAAAAAGAGAGCTGAGGGCTAGATGGTTTTAGTTCAGAATTCTATCAGACCTTCAAAGAAGATCTAATAACAATACTCTTCAAACTAGTCCACAAAATAGAAATAGAAGGAACACTACCCACTTCCTTCTATGAAGTCACAGTTATACTGATACCTAAACCAGTAGAAGACCCAACAAAGAAAGAGCAATACAGACCAAATTCCCTTATGAATATTGATGCAAAAGTACTCAATAGAATTCTCACAAACCGAATCCAAGAACACATCAAAACAATCTTCCACCATGATCAAGTAGGCTTCATCCCAGGGATGCAGGGATGGTTCAATATACAGAAATCCATCAATGGAATCCAATATATAAACAAACACCAAGAAAAAAAACCAAATGATCATCTTATTCGATATGGAAAAAGCATTTGACAAAATACAACACCCATTCATGTTAGAAGTATTGGACAGATCAGAAATTCAAGGTGCATGCCTAAATATAATAAAAGCAATATAAGGCAAACCAATAGCCAATTTAAAACTAAATGGGGAGAAACTCAAATCAATTCCACTAAAATCAGGGAATAGACAAAGCTGCCCACTCTCTACCTAGCTATTCAACATAGTACTCGAAATCCTAGCCAGAGCAATTAGACAACAAAAAGGGGTCAAAGAGATACAAATTGGGAAGAAAGAAGCTAAGTTATCACTAATTGTAGATGATATGATAATATACACGAGTGATGCCAAAAATTCTACCAAAGAGCTCCTACAGCTGAAAAACAACTTCAGCAAAGTGGCTGGATATAAAATTAACACAAACAAATCTGCAGCCTTCCTCTATTTAAAGGATAAAAGGGATGAGAAAGAAATTAGGGAAATGACAGCCTTCATAATAGTCACAAATAATGTAAAATACCTTGGTGTGACTCTAACCAATCCAGTGAAAGATCTGTATGTCAAGAACTTCAAGTCTCTGAACAAAGAAATTGAAGAAGATCTCAGAAGGTGGAAAGATCTATCATGCTCATAGATTGGCAGGAGTAATATAGCAAAAATGGCCATCTGACCAAAAGCAGTCTACAGATTCAAGCAATCTCCATCCAAATTCCAACTCGTCTTCATAGATTCAGAATGAATAATTATTAAATTGATTTGGAATAATAAAAAACTTAGGGTAACAAAATCTAACCTCAACAAAAATAAAAATAAAATAAAAATAAAACTTCCGGGGGAATCATCATCCCTGACCTCAAGCTATACTATAGAGCAATAGTGATAAAAACTACATGGTATTGGTACATAAACAGGCAAGTAGATTAATGGAATAGAATTGAAGTCACATAAATGAACCCACAAACCTATGGTCACTTGATCTTCAACAAAGAATCTAAAAGCCTTCCATCGAAAAAAGATAGCATTTTCGACCAATTGTGCTGGTTCAACTGGCAGTCTACATGTAGAAGCAAGCAAATTGATCCATATCTATCTTCTTTCACAAAGCTCAAGTCTGAGTCGATCAAGGATCTCCACATAAAACCAAATACATTGATTCTAATAGAAGAGAAAGTGGGGAAGAGCCTCATAAACTTAGACACATGGGAAAACTTCCTGAACAGAACACCAATGGCTTATGCTCTAAAATCAAGAATTGACAAATGAGACCACATAAAATTTCAAAGCTTCTTTATGGTAAAGGACACTGTTAATAGGACAAAATGGAAACCTACAGATTGTGAAAAGATCTTTACCAATCCTATATTTGATAGATGGCTAATATCCAATATATACAAAGAACTCAAGAAAATAGACTCCAGTGATACAAATAACCCTATTAAAAAGTGGAGTACAGAGCTAAATAGAGAATTCTCAACCGAAGAATCTTGAATGGATGAGAAACACTTAAAGAAATGTTCAACATCCTTAGTCATTAGGGAAATACAACTCAAAACAACCCTGAGATTCTACTTCACACCAGTAAAAATGGCTAAAATAAAAAATACAGGTGACAGAAGATGTTGCCAAGGATGTGGAGAAAGAGGAACACTCCTCCATTGTTAGTGGGATTGCAAGCTGGTACAACCATTCTGGTAATCAGAAAATTGGACACAGTATTACATGAGGATCCATCTATACAACTTCTGGGCATATACCTATAAGATTCTCTAACATATAACAAGGACATATGTTCTACTATGTTCATAGTAGCCCTATTTATAATAGCCAGAATCTAAAAAGAACACAGATGTTCCTCAACAGAAGAATGGATACAGAAAATGTGGTGCATATACACAATGGAGTACTATGCAGTGATTAAAAACAATGACATCATGAATTTCGCAGGCAAATGGATGGAACCAGAAAATATCATCCTGAGTGAGGTAACCCCCACACAAAAGGACACACACGGTATGTGTTCACTGATAAGTGAATACTAACCCAAAAGCTCACAATGCATATGATACAACCTACAGATCACATGGAGCATAGAAAAAGGAACATCATGGGGTGGATGCTTCAGTCCTACATTGAGAGGAGAACAGGACAATTGTGGGATATGGAAGGAGAGGGGGACAAGGGAGGGAGAAAGGAGAAGGATGAGGAAATAAGTGTGACAATATCAGAATCTGGAGGATACATGAGAGAGGTATAGAGCTTCAGTACATTTAATAAAAATAGGTAGCAAGGGTGGTGGGAAACCGGGGATAGCCACTGGTGGTTCCCAGACACCAGAGAAATGTGAGGCTCCCAGGATCCAATGGGATTGACTTTAGCTGTAATGTGCAGAGATGCGGGAAGATAGAACCTGTGGAGACCACCTTCAGTAGATAGGCACAGTTCCTGGTTAAGAGATGGAGCTACCCATCCAACTCAAAGGTTTTTAACCCAGAAATGTTCCTGTACAAAGGAAGAACAGGGACAACAAATGGAACAGAGACTGAAGGAAGGGCCATCCAGGGAACTGCCTCACTTGGGGATACACCATGTCTGCAAACACCAAATCCAACATTGTTGCTTTGGTCAAGAGGTGCTTGTGGTGAAGAACCAAGTGTGTCAGTTCCTGGGGAGGTCCGGCCAGAAAATTCTTGGATCCAACCATCAGATTGAACTCAGGGAACCTAGTGGGGGAGTTGGCAGAAGGACTGGAGGAGCGGAGGGGGATTTCAACGACATTGGAAGAACAACAGGCTGGCCTGAACACCCCCCCCCCCCCCCCCCACAGTTCTCCCAGAGAATAGACTACCAACCAAGGAGTGTACTTGGAGGCTTCCATGGCTCCAGATACAAATGTAGTAGAGGATGGCCTTGCCTGACAGCAATGGTAGGGGAGGCCCTTGGTCCTGGGAAGGTTTGATGCTCCAGAGTAGGGGAATGCTGGAGTGGTGGGGTGGGAGAGTGTTGGTGGGTGGGGGAGTACTCTCGTACAGACAAAAGGGAGCAGGAGGGCAGATGTACGATGGGGGATGGAGGAGAGCTAACCAGAAGTGGAATATCATGGGATGGGAGGTTGGTGGAGGGGGTAACTGGAAAGTGGGATATCATTTGAGATGTAATGGAATGGACTGATTTTATTTTATTTTAAAAGAATAATATTAATAATTTATTCTTGTTGGCAGTTCTACACAGAATTACAAATTAAGTGATTTTATAATGACAAAGATTTTTGAGAGAAAATTTACCTTGGAAAACCAAAACAATGACTTACTTATGTCTGCAGTGACATTAACTAAGAGCTTATTTGATATAAAACATTGAAACTTAGAACATAAAAAAACTGCCTTTAATTTTTAAAATTTACTTGTGTTTTATTTTGTAGTTTTGAGACAGTTTTTTTTTTTATCTTAGGCTAGCCTGAAACTCTTTATGTAGAAATATTCTTCAACTCCTGATTCTCCTATCTCTATAGTATAGGTGACAATATAATGAGTATCTCAGAGTAGATCTGTCTTAATTCAATGTAATTTTATGTGAAAAGCCAGTATGTCCTTTCACTATTGCTTTCACTCTATCTGGAGTGGTATTCTTCTGTTTTATTTCTTGCATCTAGATGCAGCTTTACAATTTACCAAATGACTCCACTGCGTTCCTTAAAAGTCCTGCAACAGTCATAGCTCGAAGTTTTGCAGAGTCTGAGGCTATCCCTTTCTAAAATATGATTCCCAAGGTTACTCTAGGAATTAATATCTAGATGGTGAAAGAAGAAGCAATTCAGTGATGTGTCATGTCAGGGTTGTAACATGCAATTCATTCCATTGGCTAGAAAACAGCTACATGGTCAGATTACCTACAATGGAGAGTCTAGTAAAGTAAGCCTAATTGGGATCAGTGGGAAAATAAAAGAAAGTTAACTAGCACATACTATAGCTTCTGTAGTAAACATCCATTATTGTTTGTTTCAGGATATTTGATCATATTTTTCCCCTGAGACTGTAAACTGGGAAAACCCATTGCTTGTTGTGGTGTGGCTCAGCTCTAGCATACAACTTTAACCCAAGAGCTTTCTGTAAACAAGAACTAAATAAAGTCAATGATAGGGTAAGATACAGAGCAAGCAACCAGTTAATAGGGAGTAAACATAAGAAAACCCAGGAAAGAGAAAGGGCGGTCTTTGTTTTGAGGGGTATTTAAGACAATGAGAAGAAAGAAAAGCTTTTCCTTCTGCAACTTCCTTGGAGTAGGAAGGTCAGCTGGGTGTTGTCTCTGCCTCTCTGAGCTAGCTGGCTTTCACCTCAGCATCTGGCTCCTGAGACTTTATTGGTAAATCAAGTGTTTGGGATTTAGGGTTTGTGTTTTGTTTTTTGTTTGTTGGATTTTAATGTACATTTCCAAATTAAATCATATTTATTTACATTCCAAATGTTGCCCCTCTTCATGGTCCCTCCTCCAGGGTTCTTCAACCCATTCCCTTTCTCCTTTGCCTCTGAGAGGGTGTTCTTTCAGCCTCTTCACACACCCACCCACTCATCACCTCATCACCAACCCAAGCATCCTCCTTCCTTGGGACATCAAGGATCTACAGGATTAGGCATATCCTCTCTCCCTTAGGCCAGACAAGGCAGTCTTCTACTACATATATGCCGGGGACCATGGACCAGACAATGCATGCTTTTTTGGTTGGTGACTTAGTCTCTGGGAGATCTGGTGGGTCCAGGGTCCTCTGAAAGACTCTACCAGCAGCTGAGTGTGACATATGCATATATTTACAACCAACCATTGGACTGAAGTCAGGACCCCTATGGAAGAGTTAGGGGAAGGACTGAAGGAGCTGAAGGGGTTTGCAACCCCATAGGAAGAACAACAATATCAACCAACCAGACCCCTCAGAGCTCTCAGCAATTCTGTTTTTTAAAAGCAAAACATTGTATCATTTGAACTTCCTAAGGATTTTGATGTACAAGACAAATATTATTATCCCTGTTTTTACAATATACAAAGTATCTACAGTGAATTATGAATTCTAATGCAGTATTTCCCTTTATCTAGAAAAGGCCAATGCTGCAGTTATTCTCACAATACTGTTCTAGTTCTCAGAATGTCTACTCCTTTCTTTTGATTTGTTTTCTTTTTTTTCAATATAGAATGTCTGTGTGGCCCTGACTGTCTTAGAACTTGGTCCAGACTGGCCTTGAACTCAAATTTGTCTGCTTCTGCATCCTGAGTGCTGGGATTGAAAACAATGTACACACCCAGCTCAACTTTCTATTCTTATACAACATGATCTGTTGATTTCACTGAAATCTAGTACCTTCCTGTTAGAAGAACCAAATCACAATGAAACATGGATTATGCACAATGAAAATATTTGAAAGAGCCATTAAAATGCAGATTCTCTGGTCACATTCTACTCAGTGACTTAGCCTCAAGTGGATGGGAAATACAATGTATTGTATGAGAACTCTCAGCATAATGAATTTACTGAATTTTCATGTCTATGCTGGATAAAGAAAGAAAAATCTATGGTGCTTATGGAAAACAACACTTTTTCACTCATGTATAATCTGGTCTCTGTTGGAAGACTTCCAAAATTGGTACAGATAAGAGAAAGCCATATTTTAATGTTTAAATATAAATTAATTTCTTTCTAAAATAAATAAGTGGTGCTAGAGAAGGGCAAAATCTAGAGAAAATTGCCATTCAGGTAGGAAGATATTTAATAATGCTAGTTACCTCTACTGGTGATATAACTAGAGACTTAAAACAATCTTTTTGTTAATTCAAATTTTTAAAAATATCTCTCTCATGAAGTGGAGCTTTCTGTGCAATTCTGAGCTAATGCTTTGAGTTGAAGAGATATTTAGAGATAGTTTGCTTTCTTCCTTTATGCCATTGCTGAAATTTTGTAGAGATTTCTTTGCACACATAGAATAAATACTATATAGTCTATAATATCAAGAGTATTAACATTTTATAATTATGATAAAGATGTAATGATCACTCATCTGTTTGAATTAGCATCTGAGTTTTTACCTTTGTATTCCAATACCTTAAAATTTAAGAATTCTGATAAGGCTTATTTGTAGTATAATAACTCATTTTAATGTAAAAATTATATATAATGTTTCTCTTTCAGATGGAAATCACTACCAATTTGAAGAATGTTTGATAATGTACCTAAGTTTCTCAGGAAATGCTAAAGAAAAAATAGTCAAAACATTTGCCTTTCTTCCCTGTGAAGGTGGTTTTTATACATTAATTGCCTTAATTCTAACTTTAGCTTAAAATATCTTTCTAGTAACTATAACTTAGTGTGAATTAGTTTAAAACTCTTCAAAGGAACCATGTAAAGAGATGTGCTGAATCATGAAATGGCACTTATGCCTTATGCCAATTTCAACCATTTCCAAGTATTCATGAGTAATTCTATTTTCTGCCTTGATATGTGTGAGGGTGGTTGGTTCAATTACAGCCACACTGGGGCTGTGGAAGACCCACTTTGTGTCTTTTACAGAGAGCAATTGAATGAGTGTTCTGATGCTCAGAGAATGGGGGACAGCTAGATTTCATTTTATCAGTAAAGCTCAACCCTGCTGTCTGCCAGAGTTTTTCTCTTATGAAGGAATTTCTAGTACTTTCATAGAGCTCTAATAGGCTGATCCTTATGAGCTGTGGTAATAGGATGGTAATTTTTATTTCAGAGTTAAATGTTGATGTTAGCAGGAATACACATCCAGCTGCACACTTCATCATTTATATTTGAGGACAAAAGTGGGGCATATCAGTCAAATTTATAGCAGAATTTAATTTACTTATAGTATATTTACTATTTACATAAAGGTGGAAAGGGTAAAATACTTGGAAAGTGTGTTCTCGTGTGTGCATGCCTGTGCTTGTATATTGTATAAATGTAATTATCAAGAACAAAGTTTTAGTATTGGACAAACTTGTATTCAAATGATGGCTCTGTTACAAGTAGAGCAAAATGACTTTGAGAAATTTAATTCTTGTTATTCTCAGTTGCTTTATGTTAATATAAATAATGATGGGATCATTCTAAAAACTATCTTTGGGATTATAGGACCTTTCTATCTTGTCCTTTAAGGGATACACCTGTTTATATAGCCAATATACACATAACTCATATACATAAAATGTGTACCATAATACTTAGCAAACAATAAAATTCATAAATAACCTGAGATGGGTGATATTTAAGAATCAGGTCACATAAAAACATTAACTTCTCTCCCATAAAAAATGAAATCAAACTCTCAGTAGACAGAAGCAGGTGGATCACTATATGAGTTCTAAGGCCAGCCTGGTCTACAGAGTGTGCTCCAGGAAAGCAAGACTACACAGAAAGACCTTGTGTCAAGGAAAGAAAGAAAGAAAGAAAGAAAGAAAGAAAGAAAGAAAGAAAGAAAGAAAGGAAGGAAGGAAGAAAGAAAGAGGTAAGAAGAGAAGGTTGCTTGTCAATCCTTTTTCCATCTACCACACTGCAGAATTCCCACTAGATTTTTAATGTTTTCCAACATTACAGCTGAGAAACAATGAAAACACATAGGACTTAGTCCAATGATTCTTTTTTGAAAAATATGCTTTTATTTTTAAATATAAAAAGACTCATACATTTTTTTTCTTGAGATACTTTAAGAAAGCAAGGTACTTAACACCTCTAAGGACTGATAACACCATCACGTAGCCAGACCGTGCTATCCTCTGCTCACCTGATATCAACTTTAGGACTGAGATTGTCTCCTTCCAAAGATGCTTCATTCCAATTCAAGTAGCCTAAGAAAGGTCATCCCCAGTAGCCATGCAGTCAAAGTTCCAAAGGCATGAGAAGAGAGGCATAGTGGCTCAGGGTGGTCCCTGGATTGGTTCAGTACCATCACAGTTCCAATTCTATCATGGTTGCTCACCTGGATGGCTGGCAAATCCTAGACACTTCCTCTGGTAACCACATATGGCCTCCTCTGTTACTTTGTTGTACCCTTCCCTGTGCAGGCTCAGCTTCCTGGAGAGGAAACAGATTTGAAGATGCAGCCCATCTGCCCAACTCTGGGCCATTTCTCAAGACTGTCAAGAGGAGTAAGTATCCATTCCTGTCTTGGGGATTCTGAAGGACTTACTATTGACACTTCACAAGGCCCCTGCTTACTCTCCTATCCATTCTTTAGGCCCAGGTCAGCTCTGATCTCCAATATCACCACTGAGGAGGAAGTCAGATGTGACAATTTTAGTCAACAGTCTTTCCCACAACCAGTCCAGGCTAAGGACAGGGGCGGTGTTTTTATTCCCTGACTCTGAAGTCTCCCTGATCCTCCTTTGGGCCCTGGTTGCTTCTACATATCTTAGACATTTCTCCCCAGGGCAAGGCCAGCTTCTCCCTCGCCTGCTGGAAGATGAAACAAAGATGCATTATCTCCAGTAATATTTCCCAAGACTTCCCAGGACTGATTTAAATGTGGAAGCTCACATGTGCTCTGTAGGCCAAGAAGTTCGGCCCCACTCAGGGTCAGGTTACATTACTTGGGAACCTCTATCTAGAAAGTGTTTCTCCAGTCCAGCTTGTGCTGTCATTTGGGCCTGATAGTGAGGCAATCTACCCTCCAGGACTTTTGTGTGTGTGGAAGGATGGTTGAGGGGCTCATTTCTGTAAGTGTGGCCATCTCCTCTCCAAGACTTTTGTGTGTGTGAAAGGATGGGTGAGGGGCTCATTACTGTAAGTCAGTACTTATGAGGCAACCTCTTAGCACTCCATACACCAAACATTGCTTAAAGGCCCCCCAAATCTTTGCTTAGTTCCAAAAGAAATATGCTGAAGCTTGGTGAGGGAGTCATTAATACAAGGCAGCCTTGTTTTATTTCATGGCTGTTAAACATATACAAGGTAGCTTGATTATCCTAGTCTGTTTGTCTGTTAACCTGGGGTTTTGTCTCCGAAAAGGACTCAGGGGTCACAAATTAACTGACAGACACGTGTTCACCTCTTCTTTCTGAAATACCCAAATGGCATCATGCACTGAATGCTTGGAGAAAGTGTGGGAAAGATCTATTCTTCCAAGTACACACCAGTTGAAATATCTTTTGGGTACCTTCTAGATGGAGTGGGGCTTCTGCAGTCCTCTCTCAGGTCTTACATACATGCTGAATACTATCAGGGATAACCGTGCCTTTAAAAATAGATCCTCTGTATTTGTCTATAGGAACCAACTAGACAAAGGGCTGATTCCAGAAACTAGCCCTCACTTTGGTGCAGTGCTCACCACAGGGTTCCAGATGAAACACTGTTGGACCTTCTCTCAGAAGTGTGTCCTCCACTGTGCTGTCCTCTCTCATGTCTGAATGTCACCCTGGAGTTGACATGAATCTCCTTCAGGGAAATTCCACAACTGGGTCTTGTGTAATATTCCCAAGGAGAATATAATGTGCATAGGCCTCCCTTGCTGGCATGTTAACCAACAGGATGAAGCTTTATTATTTGTGGCCCATATACCCTGAAAGGAGACCTTTCCACCTACCTTAAGGGCTCAGCTCAAATTCAAAGTGCATCTAGGCTGTCTCCTTTCCAGGAATCTCACAAAATGCCTCTGAGTCGCTCCTAGTCCCTGGATGCAGAAGTTTAAGAGATGCTTCATTCTCATAAATCAGGGTGAGGTTGCCAGAACCTCAAAAAGATACAATATAGTTGATTGTTCATGTTTGTGTACATAAAAGGAAGCTTCTGAATCTCAGTCGCTACTTCCCTCTTGTCTAAGTCCTGTGGCTCCTTTATTTCCAAGAACCTCTATATGTAGAGTCCTCAGAGTGGGTGAGGAAGGGACCCATTGCCACAAGTGGGAAACTGTTGGGTGCAGCTTATCACACCATCTGACCCAGATTATCTGAAATTGTATACAGAACAGAGCTTCCATTGTCCACTCTCAGGACTTCTGTTTACCTTGCCAGCTACTCTCCCCTCTTTACCTCTAGGGATGTCTAAAAGTGATGGCTATTCAGGGTTCTTAAGAACTCAGATGAAAGAGGTTCATCTGTACAAGTGGGCCCTACTTGGAGCTTAGCTAACCACAGGGACAAATCTGTAGGACTATGGCACTCCCAGTCTCAAAGGGACCTTTAAAGTTCACCCAAGCACCTAATTCAATTCAGAAGGCTCTGTTATCTTACCTCTGCAGATCTTAGGTCTTATTTCTCAAAACAAGGCCTGCTCTTCCCTGATATCCTAACAGCTGCAGTGAGGGTGCATTGAGTCTGATTATACTCTCCCAGGGCCCGCAGGACTGATGAGAGAATGGAGGCTCATGTATGATCTGAAGAGCAAGAATCTCATTCCAATATTTAGGATACACTCAGTGTCAGGCTGCATCATTTGAAAACTCTCTATCTAGAAAGAACCTCTATAAGAAGGTTTCTGCCGTCAACTTGATTTTGATATTGTGGCCATTTCCCCACAGTAATCTCATGGATATGGAAGGATCTGTGAGGGGCTTATTCCTGCAAATGAGTACTAAGGCATTCTCTAAGCATCTGGAACCTCAAAACATGGCTTTAAGTCTCCAAAGCAACAGGAGGCAGATGTTGACCATAAGGGAGGGGTTCATTCCCACAAGTCAGCCTTTGGTTTGTTTCAGAGCTGTCAAAAGTACAATGTAGCTGGATTATCCCAGCCTGTCTTTCTGGTGGTGGGGCTTTTACAATCCACTCATGATTTACATGTTTACTGACAAACACTCTCCTGGTCCTCTTTCTTAACCTCATAAGTGGCTCCTGTTCACTCCTTGGAGAGGGAGAAGAAGAGGTTCATTCCTTCAAATGGATTCCAGTTTAATTATCGGAGTACTCTCTAGATGGAGTAGGATTTCTGCAGTCTACTTTCAAGCGTTACATATACCATGCACGCCACAACTTCCTCCTGTCTAAATGGACCTATAAACACTGTTCCTCTATACTGATCGCGGTTACAGAATAGCAAAGTGCTTAGTACCACCATTAGACTCCCATTTGCTGTACTGCTCAACAAAGAGAAACAGCTTTAATATTCTGGGACTCTGTATCTGGGGTGGAGTTTCTTCAATGTACTCTATGGTCAGATTTTCAACATGGACAAAGCAGTCTTCTTCCTTAGAACATTCTTTTTTGTTTTGGTTTGTTTTGGTTTGGTTTCTCGAGACAGGGTTTCTCTGTATAGCCTTGGCTGTCCTGGAACTCACTCTGTAGACCAGGCTGGCCTCGAACTCAGAAATCCACCTGCCTCTGCCTCTCAAGTGCTGGGATTAAAGGTATGTGCCACCACTGCCCAGCTAGAACATTCTAAAATGGGTCCTGAGTATGGTCTTCTAGGACTGGTTGATCAAGGGACATCTACCTACAAATGGGCTTTGCCTTTCATGATGTTAAGTGAAGGGGTAACCCTTCATTAATTGAGATCCTTCTATCCAGAAAAAGATTTTAGGTATCAACTCTCATCTTCCACCTCAATTAAGAAATTGCAGTGTGATCTTTTCCCTAGCAGAAAACTCACCAAATGGCTCTGACCCCATCCTCCCACCCCCATTGCCTGGATATAAATTCAAAAAGATGAATATGGGGACTATTATCTCAGCACAGAACTGAAGTGAACTCTAAGCCCTAGGAATCTCACAAAACGGCTCTGAGTTCCCCCCAAGTACCAGGATGCAGAAGCTTGCCAAGTGTTAATTTCCACAAGTAAGCCCAAGTTTGGCACAGGACACTCAAAACAATAAAGTATAGTTTAATAATCCCAGCATCCCAGCTTATCCATCTGGGTAGGCTTTCTGAGTTCCATTTTCAACTTTCTGTCTTGACTCAGGAAATTTAGTTTCTTCTTCTTCGTCGTCGTCTTCTTCTTCTTCTTCTTCTTCTTCTTCTTCTTCTTCTTCTTCTTC